>QUOG01000190.1:0-18863 GCA_010416905.1 Polistes dorsalis
TGCGGATGTACTCTGCTTGGAAGAGTTGAGAAGAGTTTTTTTTGAAGGTATTTTCTTATCTCACAGCCTTTGTAACTAATTGGTAGTTGTTCCTTTGCACTTTTAGCATTCTAATGAGTCTACCTTTTTTAAAATGGGGAAGTTAGTTTACAGGTGATTTTGTGCTCATCTTACCTACGTAGGTGTTCTATTGCTATATAATTTTTTGTATGTTGTATTGCTGAAATCTTTTTTATGTTGTGGTGGTTCTACGCTTATTATAGTGTTTAGCATTTTGTTTATACTAAAAGTATCCTTGTTATTGCTTCCAGACAAGAGTTTCCCCATAAACAACGGCAATACTTGTTTCATATTAACTTTGGTCATGCAATTTACTGCTTTTATCTCTTGTTCTAGCTTAAAATCCTTCTTGATGGTTGTATTGGCTTATTTTCGGACATAAGCTTCTGATGACTGTTTTGTAGCTTTCTTCCGTCTTCAGTTGGTATGTGTGATGACTGCGTTTTTTTACTTTAGAACTTTTTTAACTTTACGAAATATTTTAGGAATGTTTAGCTTATATTTTAACTTGATGCAGTTTTATTTGTTTTTAAATAAAGTTTTTTTGTCCCTGTGCTGTATAATTAAGCAACTCAATAAAAGGTTTTACTATTTGAGCTACAACGTAAATTGATTGTGATTTAATAAAATGAGCTGTTGTTGTAAAGTTCTTTTATTATGTTTATCTCTACCTCTTCTTCCAATGACAAACGAATTTGACAGTGATATTTGTTGTAGCCAGGGTTCCGTCTCGAAATCGTTTGAATGCGAGATTACTTTACGATTTTTACTTGCTTTAACTTCTTCCCAGTTGTTATTTCGATTGTCAGTATTTGTTTGGCTACTATTTTCTTCGTAATTTTGTAATCCACGAAACCGAACTTGTGCTCGGGTTCTTGAAATCTGCAGTTTTGTGTACGTTTAACTTATCATAATTTTTGTTAGGATATATTTATCACCGTTAGCGATAATTTTATTCGACTCTCGGTAGATTTCATGGCATTATTAGAAGATCGAACCATCACAACACTCGCTAGCCGTAAGTCACCTGTTTACTATAAACGCTTTAAAAAGTTTAAACAATGCTCGGAAAAAAGTCGAAGTCGAAACAAGTCTTCCTGCTTTAACGACTTTGCAGATCGACCAGAGATATTTATGTAAATTTCTGATCGCAGATAGCTCGAAAACAAACTAATCGATAATCGACGATTCAAAGGGACATTTGTAATTTTAGCCAAATTTTCTAAATAATCGTGTTAAATAAATTGCTTTAAAATCAGCTTTAATCTTTTTAATAGCCAGTGTGTTTTAACTTCTGGCCTTTCTTCTTCTTCTTCTTCTTCTTCATTCTTTGGTTTAGGCAAATTGCCTGTTTCGTAACGACGTTTTTCTGCCTATTGCACTGTTAAATTGTCGCACCATCGTTTTCGTGGGCGTCCCGTGCTTCTGCGGCTAACCGGTGACTTATACCGTGCAATTCTGACAATTCTTCCGTTGTCCATTCTGTTGATATGTTCGTTCCATTCTTTTTTTCTTTTTAGTATCCATTCGTTAATGTTTTCCACTTTGCATGTTCTTCTTATATCTTCACTTCTTTCTCGATCCAGTAGTGTTTTTCCAGTTATTCTGCGAAGAACTCTCATTTCGGTTGTCTCTAGTAACTGTTTCGTTTTCGCCGTGTCTGGTCGAGTTTCTGCGGTATGTGACATAATAGGTCTTACCATTGCCTTGTAGATTCTTGCTTTGGTCTCTATGTCCATGTTTTTGTTTCGCCATATTGTGTCATTTAAACAACCCGCTATTCTTTATGCCTTTATTGTCTGTTCTCTTACCTCTGCTTCAACATCACCATACCCTGAGATTTCTATTCCTAGGTACTTAAATCTCATTTCCTGCTGAATAACCTTCCCTTCAATTTCAAGTTTGCACCTTAACGGTGTCTTTGATGTTGTCATGCATTTGGTTTTCTGGGCCGATATTTTCATATTGAATGATTTGGCTATGCAGTTAAATCGGTGTAGTAGACGTTGTAGATCATCCTCATTTTCGGCCACTAATACAGCGTCATCAGCATAGCATAGAATGGTTATTTCTTCGTTGCCCATTTTATATCCTTTTAGCAGTCTTACATTTCTTATTATTTCGTCCATAATGATGTTAAAAAGCAGGGGGCTCAGGGAATCCCCTTGTCGGATACCACGACCTGCATCAATCGGTTCAGTCAAGGAACCATTTATCTTTGCTTGGATCTTATTGTTTCTATAGATGTCCTCTATGGTCTTGATAAGATTATTCGGAATTTGCCGATTATAGAGGAGGTGTATAACATCCTTTAACTGCACTCGGTCGAATGCCTTTTCCAGATCAATGAAACACATATATGCTGGTCTGTTGTATTCAATTGATTTTTCTGTTATCTGTCTTATGATGAAAACCGCGTCTGTGCACGATCTGCCTGATCTGAATCCCTGTTGTTCGTCTTCTAGATTCGTTAAGCTGTTAATTTTATTCGTTATAATCTTTGTTGTTAGTTTCAATGAAGTGTTTAAAAGATTTATTCCTCTGTAATTTGTAGGTAGTTTCTTGTCTCCTTTTTTAAACATGACTATAGTGCTAGTTCGCCATTCCTCAGGTATTTTGTGTTGGTATAGTATTTTTTGTATTAGGAATGTTAATTGTTGTGTGAGACGTTGGCCACCATATTTTAGTAGTTCGTTGGGTATGCCATTTTGCCCTTGGCTCTTCCTATTCTTTATTTTTCGAATAGCTGTTTCTACATCACTGGACTCAATTTGTATATCGTTTTTGGTTACTATTTCTGGCGTATTTAGTTCCGCTTGAGGTTTTTCTGATTTATAAAGTTCTGTTAGGTATTTAATCCAGTTTTCTTTTGTGATCTGATTTGTTTCGATCATTTCGTTGACCTCCTTTCTTTGATTTCTAATAAATTTTTAATTTTTTTTAATAATTAATAATAATAATTTTAAATAATAATTTTTAATTTGTTTTTGGAGTCCATAGAAGTCACTCTCCATTCTCTTTGAAAAAATCTCCCAATGGTGTTGTTTTGTTTGCCTTACTAATGTCGCTGTTTGATTACGGATTCGTCTATACCTTTCGTATGATTCAAGTGTTCGTAATGTTCTATAGTTAAGGTATGCTATTTTCTTTTTTTTGCATATTTCCTTAATCTCTGGGCGAAACCAAGGAGTTTTGATCATTCTAGCCCGGTTTTTTATATTTCGTGTTCCCAGGGCTTCATATGCAGCTTCTAAAATGTTAGTTTTTAGTTTCTTCCAGGCCGTGTTTGTATTATCTTCTTCTTTTATTGGGTTTATTTCGATTTTTTCCTTCAATCTGTTCTCATATAGTTGTTTGGTTGGTAAGTTCCATAGTGACTCGATGTTTATTTTCGATTCTTGAGCTGCTCGGGCAAGATTTCTTTGTTGTTTAAACTTCATTCTTATTTTTGCTAATAGCAGGCTATGATCGCTTCCTACATTCGCGGAATTTAACGTCCTGATATCTAATATTTGGTTTGGTTGGACGTGTCTGTTGGTAACAATATAATCAATTGTGGACCTGAAGCCTCTGGTGTTGCTGTATGTGAGTTTGTATTGTTCTTTGTGGTTATAGAATGTGTTGTTAATCCTAAGCTCGCTAAATGTGCATAACTGTGTCATTAGTTCTCCATTATCATTTAACACGTTTTTGTTGAACCTTTGTTTTATTCCAGGTATTATTTCGTTTCCGATGCGGGCGTTAAAATCTCCAAGGATTATCATTTGTTGGTTACTTGGTAATGATCCGACTATATTTTGTAGTTGGTCGTAGAAGGCTTCTCTTTCTTCTTTCGGTTTATTATCTTCGGGTGCATAAATTGACACTATATTTAATTTTTGGTCATCTGTTTTCATTTTTACCACTAATATTCGTGAAGATATGTAATCACACTCTTGTATGTTGTTTTTATATTTCTTGGATACTGCGATGGCTACCCCTTCTTTTGCCCTGATTTGTTTTTCTACACCACTATAGATCACGAAGTAGTCGTCGTATTGCATTTGTCCTTTGCCTTTCTTTTTGGTTTCTTGTAAGGCGCATATATCAATATTATTATCTTTCAGTTGTTTCAGGGTTTCTTGATCTTTATTATTAAATGATTTAATGTTCCAGGTAGCCAGACGCATTATGTGTTCTTTCTTCCAGTTCTTTGTCCTTTTTCTTGCTTGGGTCGTCATCTGTGAATCCGTCCTATTCCGAGGCAATATTTCGTTTCTATGAGCAGAATTTTATTTTTTACGTTGGGTAGGGAGCTAGCCTGATCCAACAACCTTCCTCCTTTTCCCGGGCTTAGGACCGGCAACATGATCGTTGATCTCGATTATGCAGGCGGAGTTACACAATGGCACACACATTGACAGACATACAAATTTCATGAAAGAATTGGAAGCAAAATCTATATCCACGTGCGTGCAGCTGGTGATACCCAGGAAGTTGATTTTAGCTGACTGTTCTGCTGACAAGTACCTTTGGTTTGCCCTTGTTCTTGCTAGTGGGATTATACTAGGAGGCTCCCTGTTCTACTACTGTAGCAAAACTACAAAATTAAGGACAGCCAACAAGGAGACCCAGATAGCCCTACAGGAGGCGTGTACCGAGATCAGTCCAGAGGGGACAAGAGTGCACGTGACAGTTCCAGAAGAAGAGCCTGAGTTACTCCCCAGTGCAGTAACTCCCAGATTGACACCCACCACTGACATATCAAGGAAAATACTATTTTCTCAGTATGGCCCACAGAGGTAGTTTGGGTATTCCTACACCAGGACCATCCAGAAATACAACTCTTACTGCAGACGAGATAGTAGCACTGCTAGCAAAATGGGACCTTAATGTACAGGACATGCCTGAAGAGGCATTCCTAGCTGCCTACAAAGCAACTAACAATGTCACCATGACAAAAGCTGAAGGTGTGCCAGCTGCTTAGAGAGCTTTTAAGGAGTATGGAGAGAATGTCCTCACCAATTTGGTGAAGACTGAGAAAATGACAGAAGTCCAAAAGAGATCAGTTGAGTACTTATCCAACAACCTAGGTTTCCCTTTGGCTATGATGAGACCATTCTTTGACTTGGTAGCTGTGCCACAGACAGATGAATGGAACCATAAAGCTTTGTGTATAGTAGATGCTTGCAAGTACCAAGGTTTTGACCCAATGGCAATGATTCGCAAGTTATTCCGCTTGTACTTGGAAAATGAGAAGAGAGAAAAGCAGGACTTCTCCATGGAAGTTGTGGTAAAGGATGAACGGACCCAGTGGCCTTTCTTCAATTATAACAACTTTTGCAATAAACTTGTAAATTCCATATTAGTTCAGTGCCTCGATTTAATACTTTGCCGTCCGGCGACACCACAGTGGTGACGTGCGCAAACTGGTGGCCAACGGCCGGCGACACCACAGTGGTGTTGTGAGCACAGTATCGCTCGGGGTCGGTGACAACACTTTAGTGTCTTTAGAGCTTTCTGCTGGTGTGTCATGAAAGTAGGGGAATAGGGTTGAAAACTTATGAGAACTTACGACGAGATTAGTAAAACTTAACAATTTATAATCTTCCGATAATGTCAAGAACGGCCGGCGACAAGTCAAGTGATCCGAATAAGCGCTGCCGGCGCCAGGCGAATAAATATTTACGAATCGTGCGGACGGCAAAGTGTTAATATTCCTTTTTTACAATCTAATACTACTTTTAACCCTTAGCGCTCCGCACGTTTTTGTACCACTGCCTACCAGCAACTCGAGCACATTTTCGCAGCGAAACGAGTATGAAGAAGGAGTTTGATTTTAAGTGAGAAGAATTACACGTGCTTGTGAGTATTTTTTATTTTATTTCTTTTATACACATATGCACCATTTTTTTGTAAATGAAAAATAGATTAAAAATTTTTTTTTTCTTTTTTTTTTTTCTTTTTTTTCCTAGTCACGCTAAAAACATGGGGCGCCGCAGCGGAGCCTACGGAGTTACGAAACAAATGACGGATGGCTCCGTAGCGGAGTCAACGGAGTGCTAAGGATTAACAAGATCCCTCACATTTTTTAAAAATAGCGAATATTACATTATTTAAAATAAATACAATATTTTTCTTATAAAAAACAAATGTCTGCATATTATCATCCGTTGCTTTATAATAATTACTAAATACAAAGTAAAGCTACTTGATAACTTCATTATTTACTCATCTTGTAATCCTAAATGTTTTTAAAAATATATACCGTTTTTTCGGACAGAAAGAATATTTTTGACAGTTAAACGTAGATAATAGTTAACTTTTTATTAAATTGGAAATTTATGTCAATGGACATTAAACCTTGCAAAACTTTATACATACCTATTTCTACTAGGATTGTATCAAAATGATTGATTTTTAGAAAAAAAATTATATTTTCGATAATTATCGTAGATAATAGATAGGTAGATGTAATGTAATAGGTATTATATTAATAATATTATATATAATACATTATATAAATAAAACGTAGATAATAAAATATAATACAATACTGTAGTAATAAATTAACGTGTTCACCATTGGCTAAACTACCAGTTGCAAATATAAGAAGTAAAAAATTAATAACAAAAATCTATTGCTTTCTGTTATTTCCATTAAATTATTCTCCTCGCCATCATCGTGTCAGAAAATTCTAGCTCATCGAATGTGTCAAATGTCATTATTTTATCAATATTATATTCAGTTTCCAAAATTTATTGTTTTTCGAAATCCGAATACTACCCCTATATGCGATTAATTTCTTTCATTGATGTCATATTTTTAGAATATTATGACATTTTTCGAATAAATGAGCTGTTTATTTTTGTAACGACCTAAGACTATTTTTTTTTCCGTGAAATCTTTTTAATGACATTTGACTTTCAGTTGTAGATGATATTACGATCAACAAAAAAAATATAATAAAATGAATTTAGGATTATTTCGAAATAAACAGCTCAAATATTCAATAATTTACATCGAAATATGATTGGCTTACTTTTCTTTTCTTCAAATGAGTACTTACAACTTAATATGCAATGGGGAAACACTTTTGAACTTTTGTACTATGATTATTCTCTTTCCTATAATTATAAATTTGTTCTGTAACACCTACCTTACTTTACAGTCAACTTATACTTTTTTAATGAAAGACACTTTCAGACAATGTAATAAAAAGATTCATTCTGCTTTCAGTTTGTCCTTTAGAGAGCACATTTAAATAATCTTATTTTTTGTATTGAGTGTATAAATTTAAAAGAATAAATGTCTTCGTATATTTTTTGATTGGTCAGATTGATTGGTCGTAGTAAATGGGACAGGCTACAAATATTTTCCTTCATAAAAACAGGGGAGAAAAAATAAATAATAAAACATTTATTGTTTGCCATTTTTTTAAAAATTCCGTAAAAATAAATAGATATTTGATGAGATTGTATGTGGGAATAATTTCCAAAAGTTTAAAGATTGATAATTCGGCCAGCGGTAATAGATTTAGCGCTTGTGTGGACCTCCCACGATATCTCAACGAGTAAACAATGTAAACTATGAACAACACTGCAGATTATTTCTTTTTTACTTTTATTTGTTATATGACGAAATATCTGAAATTTAAAAAAAAAATCTATGATAAATAACGAAGCATTATAGTGCTCAATAGTTTGTAAATGTAAATGCTTTTGACGAATAAGTAAAATTTAATTTTTCATTGAAAATGATTCTAAAAATATTTTTTAAATATTTCAAAGTAATTTTTTGGATACTCAATCTTTGGTAAACATTCATAAGGAAATACACTATATCAGAAATTTCTAAAGTTATAATATTTTAAACGTGTAAAATATTGTGAATCTCTGAAAAACCGATCATTTTCTGATTTTACATTATAATTCAAAAACTACAATAAAAAAAATAGAAAATGGCTTACTTTATTCAAAAATTTTATTTGGTAAACGATTAAAAACTACATTGCCTAAGGATATCATTTTGACTGCTTTTTAAATTCAATTAGAAAAATAGTTATGTATATCGTGACACAATTTCGTAAGATTTTGTGACTTTTTGTACAACATATAAATGCGTTTATTAATAATTGTAGTTACATCCCCCTCCAACTCATTCATTTCCTGTATATATATATATATAAATGTGTAATTGAATATATGGTGAGACAAACTATCATGCAATTAGCTTGGAAGCACCCTAGTGCAGCTGCTAAGAATCTAATAGGAGAACTTGGGTGGTCTCTTGTTGCGGCAGGAGATGGTATTGTACTAAAGAAATGTTTGGAGGTTCCTGTGGTTGTGAATACTCAGGCAGATTGTTTTACAGATGTTCCAGTTAAAATCAACGATACAGGGGTCGCTATGTTTATGGATCCACTAACCAGGGTGCTGTACAAAACTAGTCACATAATCACTTGCAATGATGATTCAAATCCGATCTTCAAAATCAGAGACACGTATTACCAACTAAACCCCAGCCTCAATAGGATTAGTGACCTCAAACCCATACCAAGTAGACTTCATAAAACAGATTTAGAAAATGACAAGATAGGGGATGGTTTGTACCCATCAGAACTTTTCTTTAATTTGGACACAGCTTCAGATTACCAGAGTAGAAAAGAAGAAATCTCACGACAACTGCTGAGAGTGGCCGTTGATGATCCTCTATCTGAGATTCAAGCACTAGGAGCACTAGCAATGATCAGGAAATCGAGGCTGTGGAAGGTGTTCCAGAAGAAGTCAGAGACTTATAAGTACCAATCTGCTCTCCTAGGATTAGCTGCTCAAGATGTGTGAGGGGGATAAAATGAATCAAGAACCGAGCGATCAGAGCTAACAGGGAGAGTAGAAGAGAAGAGCCGCAACCTAGGTAAATTAGTTGTATGCACACTACAACCATCCTACCTAGCTTTAGAGGATCCGGGAACTAGCCTACCGGATTTGTGTCAGACAACTAAGGATCACATCGAGCAGCTTATTAGAGCAATTGAATACCAATTGCAGGGACCCTAGCCACTGACCGTACCGTATTAAATTGAGGTGGGAATACTTTGTCTGGTTTACTGCGACACAAGAATCATCCAAATGGAGATCAAAGTATCCTCCATCAAAAGTACCTTCCAGGAATCGTTCACCCCTAAGTAGTGTATCTAGTCAACCTGACCTGACCCAGCTCAATCCCAATCCCCAGATCTTGGAGATCCCACCTCTACTGGAGGAAAATCCAGAACCTGTTGAGGCTGACAGGAATAGATCAAGAGAACGTAGATGTATTGCTGACATCCATGAGCCCCCTCATAGTGATAGTGAAAGTTCTTTGACTAGCCACGCATGCCCAACAGATTTACAGATTAGATCCTATAGGATAGGAGACTCTCTCTTATATTACCTTTTGCATCCTCGGGCAATTAAACCTAGAAACTTTGACTCTGAAATGGAATTATGGTGGAGGGATAAATGGGATCATTTAATTGACCCTCCTGGTGAGCTTACTGTTAGTCATTTTTATTATTGTATCCCAGATGATGTTAGCAATACTCTAGCCATCAAGGCAGTGGCTCAAGCTGCAGATTTGTTAAGAACAGCCAGAATAAGGAAGGAATTTCGATGTGATCCTGTCAAGTTCGGAAGGGAAGACCGTGATAACACAGATTCGCTATCTTCATTTCCACACAAAATTGATATAGAGAGAATAATAGAGAGGTTTGATGCTGTAACTAGTAAATTGGAAACAACTTCATAGGCAATTATTGATGCTCTCACTTTCCTGCAAAGAGACATCGATAGACAAGGAGGATTAGCTCGGTCTGCCATGACCGACGAGGACTACTCCTGTGGGCCAACCTGCTCAAAAGCAACCGGAGACTGGTCCAGCTGTACGGGTCAGTTTGCATCCCAAACCGTCCAGACCATCTGATGCTCCCACCCCTGGCAAGACCAAACCCAAAAGGGAATATGTGTGGATTGAATGACACAATCTGGAATTGGTAAAGAAGATAAGTAAAGATAGATCAAATTCTAATAGAACTTATCTAAAGAAAACCATACTAGCTTTCTATCTTGTATTGGTTATGCCCTACACCATGGGATTGGTTGCGTATGATTGTTCTAAGGGGGACACTCGAAGTAGATTCTTAGTTGGAGATGCCACCACCTGCTCCAATTACACCTCAAGCACTACAAAAACTGAACCATGGGCAGGAATCCTACCCAACTGGAGAAACCTACTGACGATGTTGAGTTGACCCCGTATGCTCTATCTGAAGACACCTGTATTCAGGCTTGGACTACTAAAGAATTCAACTATATGAATCTGAAGATTAAGGTGACTCCAGGAATCATAAATCCAATATTTATTGGAGTAGATGTAGATGTAGATGGTTTCTGCAAAACATCTAAGGGTACAAGTAAGGTGTATAGGGGAAGGTTGGAGTTGATCAATGTGAAAGTGTTTGAACAGACAGATATACTAGGAAAGCCCAGATCCAGACAAGTAGATGGGGAAACCTTACATTGGTCTTCCACAGGTATGACGTCATCTACCCAGAGTGGGTTAATCGTGATCAGTAATTCTCCTCCCACATCCAAATGCACATGGGAGTCATTATATCAGAGGCCAGGATCTATAATATCTTACCCGAATGGGAGACGCTATTTGATTATAGAGGAATTAACAAGTGGATTTGAGCTAGCAGGAGATCAAGCTATCTGTGGCCTGAGTGTCATGGCAACCAAAGACCCCTCTATTTTTATCTCCAACACTACTTCTAATCAAGTAGATAAGGCCAACATCAACTTCAGTGGACGATTCAACAGTTATGTGCACTCTGGGAACTTGGGGATACAATTGAAAGTGAATGAGCTTCTACGATCAACTGGGGAAGAACTTTTAGAGAACCAATGTAATTGAATATATATATATATTATATCTATATTGCCCAAAAGCAGTCATTTTGACTGCATGGGAAATTTTAAATAACCAAATGACGCTCGTATTAAAAATGCGATGAAACGTGAACGATCTATATCTATTCTCAAATATTTACACTTCTCCGACAATACCACGGCTAGAGCAGAAGATCGATTACATAAAATAAGAAACGTATTTGAAGCAATTGTGCACACATTTAAAAGCACTATTAAACCTGGAAAAAACATTGTTATTGACGAAAGTATGATTTCATGGAGGGGACGTCTTATTTTTCGCCAATACATTTCAGGCAAGCGTCATAAGTATGGCACAAAGGCATACAAACTGTGTCTTCCTGAAGGTTATACCTATAATATTGAGATTTATGCAAGGAAAAATGCAGAACCAATCGCCAAGACACATTCTCATGACGTAGTCATAAAATTGATAAGAGAATTATTATTTGAGGGCCGCATACTATTTACAGATAGTTTTTATACTAGTATTCCTTTGGCCGAGGAATTATTGCAAAAAAAAACATTTATTTGTGGAACAATAAAAAAAACAAAAAAAATCTACCACCACAATCAAAGCAAAAGCAAGTTCGGGGTAGCATTATAAGTTTTGAAAATCGCAAAGGAGTAAAATTTATGAAATGGATCGACAAAAGGCCCGTATGTATGATAACAACTTCTCAGAACCATAAATGTGCAATTATTCAGGGACCAAATAATAAATCCAAACCAGATACTGTTTTTTTTTATAATAATGCGAAAAAGGGTGTCGATTTATCTGATCAAATGTCATCTTACTACAGTTGTCTTCGAAGAACGGTAAAATGGTACAGAAAAGTTATGATAGAAATAATATGAGGAACATGACTGGTAAATGTATGGTATATCCACAAAAAATGGGGAACTAAAAAAATTCCAATTTTTAAATTTCGAGAACAAATTATCGATCATCTTTTCAACAAAGATCATCACAGAGAAATCGAAGAAGCTGAAATAGAAAAGAGAAACCCATCAAGAAAACGTACACATTTTCTACAATCATACAAAGGGGCTGCCAGGAACACAAGAAAACGATGTAAAGAATGTTACAAACAATTATCAAAAATACAAAATAGATTATATGCCGCGAAAAAAAGTAGAAAAGTAACGACATATTGTACGCGTTGTAAGGGCCAGCCCACATTATGCTTAAAATGTTTTGAAAAAAAAGTTGCATAGGTATAAATAAATAATTGTTATCAATTTAAAATATTGAATGTTAATGTTGATATTACTTAATTTTTATATGTAATGTTGAGAAAAAATAAAATCAACTTATTTTTTGAACGACTAATTTTCTGAAAACAAGTGATCCCCACAAGTGGGTCACGCCGCCCCACGGAATAGTCAAGTGTGACCCACCGGTGGGTCACCTCGGTGTGAACGTCTTAAGAAATAATATTAATTTAGGATAGGTATAGGATACTCTAATCTTAGCTTACAGAAGATAGATGAAAGATTTGTAACGTTATAGAATCTGAGGGATAAGGTCCTCTTAAGAGAAAGGATCGGGCATATATTTCTAAACAAATAACACGTGGTGGTTTAGACTGGGAGATTCTGAGAACCTTTGGACGTGCTCCCACTCTAAGGCGTCACTAATGCTTGGAAGAAAGACGGTTGATGACCAATGATGGATCGGAAAAGAACTAGGACCGCCCTGCGTCTCCTTCCCCCCTTCATCGGAGGTATGACCGATGCATAGGATATAAGAACAGGAAAAAAGGAAAAGAGTAGGTTCTTGTTAGTTCTTATGGTGGCCTTATTACGTCTTATTAGGCCTTATGATAGTATTATTACGTCTTATGTCTTAAGTCCTTTTATGTCTTCTCATGCCTTATGTATTACGTCTTTTTATGTCTTATGTTTACGTTTTTCTAAGTTCAATCCAGTAACTCCGATAATCAAAACAAGTGTGAGATATATCTCATATTAACATTATAAATAAAAAAAAGAGTTCATTTTACCATAATATCGATTGATTGAACATTTGAAATCTTTATCTATCTTAAAAGTTCTGCATTCAGTGAAATATCCGCAAGTTTAAACAATATTTTATTGCGATTATTCAATTTAAAATGCACACATAAAATAACGTATAAGAAGTAACCGACCATTACTTATATTGAGGTAAATATAAACACTTGCTACTTTACCCGATTGTTATACGAATTTCAACGTTTTCACAGAATATGATTCTGAAGCATTGATTTGTATATTAATGCAAAACTGATTTCTTCTCTTCCTGTATTTTTTGATATTCCCAACAACATAAACTTCCCTTAAATTTTTATAATAATATTAGATAGTTGTGAACCATTATAAATTTTACTCCTCTATTATTTCACGACCCTTGACTAATAGAATTTTTTATTATTTTCATTCTACAATTATCTAAAATAAACTAACCGAAAATCCAAATGCTAGTTACGGAAGTTCGGGAAAACTTTTGAAAACCTTAATAAACGTATCTGATTTAATCCTTTTATTATCTAAATATTTACTCCTATAAGTAATATAATATCATAATATTCCACAATAGATATAATCAATTAGAAAATAATTTTAATACGAATAATTAAATGTTTATTAACATAGATATGTACGTTGTTAATTAATTATGTTTTAACTCATAAATAAGACTAATAAATTGATATAGATAAAAGTCAAAGGACAATTCATTTTATCGTCAAATTAGTATAGACAATTTCGTTAAACCATATTTGGAAAATGACGACTGTACGATAAAAGGTTCATATATTAAGTTTTTAAGTCAATATCAACTTTCACGATATATGTATTCTTTTTATTGTCTTTAATAAAAAAGAAAAATATATTCACAGGTCACATGTATAGCATTTCGTCATATTATTTTGCGGAAACACGTTTCTACGTAATCGGAGGTGAATAGAGAGTAGTTGATACTTCTTTCCATCCGGAGAATAAACACGGTAAGATTTATACGGTAGATTTATGAAGTTTAGAGTATAAACGGTCACGAATACTTCCGAACAAGAAAGAAAGTTGAACAATTTTAAACGTTTATACCTCACAAGAGACATTTGCTAAAACCTTAACGTTCTCGTGAATATATAAATATTCACTTATTTATTAAACATTTTTACCCTATTCTTAGTTCGAAAAAAGATTTTAAGAGTTGATTTCGAAGTATAATTATCCGAGAACAAGATCTGTTCTCCTCTTTCGTTTTTTTTATCGATAGATATATATAGATTTCTCATCAAGCAACGAAAGTAATGAAATCATTCGAATGATCTCGAACAAAAAAAAACAATGAAAATTAGAATTTGCAAAATAAATATGTCAATGAGCATTATAAACAATTGATTAACATACAGAGTGAACATATCCAAAAAATTGAATATTTTCGTTTTATACCGAATCCTGTTAAATGTAATTTTGTTTAATCCTTTCTGTTACCAACAATAGATAAAATCATTTATCATCGTACACACTCCTTGTATTTCACCAATTCAGTTACTCGTTAATATTAGATATTGATTTGTTACATCTTGTATAAGTTGCTTTTCTTTCCCTATTGTTACATTCGATGGTATAATATGTTTAGTCAGTTTCAGTCAGATCAAGCTACGAGGCCTTTATAAAGTAAGTAATCTAGAGAAATTTGAGAACGATGATTAATGATTTGAGGACTTTTTTGAGTATTTGTATTTTCGAATGTTAGATCTGAATAACGTAAAGCTTTTAACCTTTTTAACGGAGTTTGTTAATAGAAGAAGTGAAAGTCTTTCAGATACGTAAGAAATCAATTCTTAAATAATAAATATTAAAAATATGTTAAACTTGTGTGTTGGCTTGAATGTATTGTGTAAAATATTTCAAAGATAGCATGAATGTGAGAGAGTGTATAGGTATGATGAGTGGAAATATGTGAAAAATAAATATACACATATAGATAGCCAGATCAGTATACAGGAATTATAACAGCATAAACGCGAAATACTATGAGATGACTTTAAGATATCAAAACAAGAACAAAAAGTTTATATGAGCATATGTCCTATTTGACCTTGTTTCGGAGTTATAGCGAATTAGAGTTTGGATTACCTGATTGCACTTACATTCACAAGAAGTGCTCAAAATGACTTCCTTATACCCATACACAAACTTGCATTCGTTTTACAAGCGATTGCCTTACTCTCTGTCTATATTTTCGAACAATTGCTCGTATATACAGGAAGTTTTTATTAAATCCTTTCACGAAGTATTTCTGTATTGTCTATAAGTTTTTCTTCATAGAGAATGCTTTTTAAATAGCCTCTCGAGTGAAATTCCAGCAGATTCAAATCGGATGAACGAACAGGTCGGGTAGCAAGACCATCATTATCTATTATTTTTGTTTGGAGATAGTTTGTTTAAAAATTGTATAGGTAGTCGGTAAAAATGCAGCAGTGCTTCATCGTGCATTAACTATATACGTTGTTCGACATCCAGTTTAACGTCCTATTTTCACTTTTTGTAATAATCATTGCGATAGAAAAACCACTTATAATTCGGTGTAATTCCGAAACAAATTCAAATAAAAGATATATTTACAGGAATTTGTATTTTTGTTTTAATGCGCCGAAGACATTCGTATAATATTTTCCACTTATTTTGTTACTTATTCTGTATTGATGGAGAAATACATAGACAAACACGGACAGAGTGAGTGTGAGAGAAAAAGGAATAACATTACGATCTCAAAAAAGATTCAATATTATAAAATTAAAATTATTAGATAGAAACCGAATTGTATTATTGGTTTTCTTTAAAATTAAATAAATATATAATTGCAATTCTTTGATATCACTCTTTAACAGTTTGTATCATCTGCAATTAGTGGGAACATCCATCAGCTTTCCATATTAGAATAATTTTTGTTAATTCCTTCGTATTTTTTGTCAATTAGATCTTGTTTCTTAGTATAATAGAAATCTTGTTAAATGTTAAATTATTCCAATTCGTAGACAATAATATTTTTGTGCAACAATTAAATCCAATGTACTTGACAAATACTTCTTATATGAAAAACTAAGTATATCTAAAGAAGAATTGCAGGTAACAAAAGATAATAAAAATAAGTCAATCAGCCAGAAAATTATATTCTGCATTTGTCAGTTAGTAAATCAAGCAATTGATAAGTAAATGTTCTAGAAAGTATAAAACGGGTAAACAATTAAATATTTTCTAAAAGTAATAAAAGTATATTTTATCTTAAAAAATAACGTTTTGTATTCTATCATTATTATTCCCGAACATAATCATCCGCCTATCATGAAGATAAAATCTACTCTATAATAAACAAGCCGTTAGAAGAAAAGGTAAGTGACTTAAAATCTGTATTTTCATTATCCTTTTTTCTGCTTCGTTAAATTCTAACCTATTTTCCAATGTTATCATTTTCTATTATATTTCATCGATCCGTGACATTTATTCCACTATTCAGTATCAAGTTAACACTTGCAACATAAGGTCGATAAACGTAAAGGTCACTTCCTGGTAAAGCTTTCACGAACATAACAGAATCTTATATTACGCCACAAGACGTAACATACTCAAAACTTTAGTTATGTTATGTCTTGCATATAATAACTTCATATCTTTGGTTCCTAATATTATATTTTTCTTTGCAAGAATTTGAAAATATTCCACTTAGCGACATGTTTATGATTCTACCGATGCTTAACGGTTTTTATTAGGCAAAAAATATATTATCACACCATTGTTAAGGGCCTAAACTTTTTTAAGAATTCCTGGTCACTCTTACAATCTTCTACTATTTTTTTTTTGCGTTTATTTTCTTTTTATGTTTCATAATTTTTCGAAAATCCTTTGCTTCGATATTTTGCTGCTGCCACAAGTATTTTTTAGCTTTTAAAACATTCTCTAATTAAATCTATTATATAATAAATAAATTTATTAAACCAATAGAGAACAAACTATGTCGTATACCTACACTTAAAAGACCATAAACCGAAGAAATGCATACTTCTTGTCTTAAAGTTTTACTACTGTGAAAATATCGAAAGGAATGGATTAGCTGACGAAGAATATTTTTTTTTATATTTTATTTTATATTTTTTATATTTTTTTTTATACTTTAAGGCATGTCCTAACATAGATATGATCGATTAACGAGAGACAATGAATTTCAAAAATATTTGAAAATAATGCAAATATATCAAATATCATAGATAAAAAACTTGGCTCATCTATTACCAATGAAGAAATCAATTCGTCTCTTATCTTACAACTCCATTGCAGGAAGTCGAATATATTTACGCAGACAGTTATCTTTGCGAACTTATTAGAAGCAGTTGATTACTGTTAAATATTATTAGCTTCTTGTTAAAAGCAATCGATTTTAATCGAACGATTGTAACGTAATATCCACATTATTTAAATCATGCTTTGATGATAAAGTTAAATTAGTGTCCAAAGTCAAATTACACGAACTTGTTGTGACTTATTCGAATAGTGAAACGAGTATCTATGTTGCACATATATAAATCGTCGGAAAATGTATTAAATAAATTTACAGACTATTTTTCGATAAATCCTTATTTAAACCATTTGTACATTTTATAAACGAAAACATGTTTTTAAAAAATACACTGTTTCATCAAGATTAAAATAGAAAAAAAGTTGTAAGATTATTCAACGAATTTGTCGTCGTAGTGATCGCATCAGAATATCAACTTTAAATTTTAGAACTAAAAGGGGATCCGTTAGAGTAACCCCTGTCAAATTTATTTCAAACTTTGCACACTTGTAGTAGGTTCATGAAAATATTATTCGTTGTACTTTTAAAAAAAAATTTAGATATTGAATCGTTTTCGGAAAAATGGGGGTAGAAATTTCGCAAAAATGATCTCATTTGTCTGATACGTTAGATCGATTCCTCGACAGGGAAAATATTTTTTTTCTGGTCTTTTTTTATTTTTTGTTTTCGTTATTGTAAAGTATATTATACAACAACGAGAAAAATAATAAGGCTATAAAAATCTTGTGACCAAACAAGCACAAGAGTAGCTGAATGCATAGTTAGATATCGATAAACAATCATAAGAAAAAATCTATCGCAGCAAAAGAATTCTTTAAATTATGAAAAGACAATCAAAAGAGAAATGTTGATTTCTTAATATAATAAAATAATTATGTTAGCAAAATGAAGAAACTTCACACGCTTTTTAATACAAATGCACCTTTTTTATTATATTCTCTAAGAAATTAATGTAAAGTCCTCTCTCTAGAAAAACAAAAAAAAAATAAAATTAATTGATAACATACTTTATAATAACTAAAACAAAAAATTAAAAAAGACCAAAAAAATATTTTTCCTGTCGAGGAATCGATCCAAAGCATCAGAGACACTAGATCATTTTTGAGAAATTTCTATTCATTTTTTCGAAAACGCTTAAATATTTAGTTTTTTTAAATACAATAAATATTCTCATAGACTACAACAAATGTGCAAGGTTTGAAAAAAAATCGGAGGGGTTACTTTTATGGTTCTCTCATAAGGGTATAGCAAAGAAACAGAGAGAACCCCCTTCTTCTTTAAACTAAATCCTTACAGAAGTACCTTATTTTATTAAGCCTTGGCCATGTTTACTTCGAAAATAACTAATCCTCCGCTATATATTAAGTTCATAAGAACTATCGAAGCGAAGGAATTCCAAAAAATATCGAAAAACAGGCTATAATTTAACAGAATCCAGGAATAAATCAGTGTAGTAAATTAAGCTGTGAGAAGAACAGAATTCGCAACAGAAACCAATCGCCACGCTG
>QUOG01000191.1:0-13036 GCA_010416905.1 Polistes dorsalis
CATAACTTTAGAAATTTCTGATATAGTGTATTTCCTTATGAATGTTTGCCAAAGATTGAGTATCCGAAAAATTACTTTGAAATATTTAAAAAATATTTTTAGAATAATTTTCAATGAAAAATTTAATTTTACTTATTCGTCAAAAGTATTTACATTTACAAACTATTGAGCACTATAATGCTTCGTTATTTATCAGACTTTTTTTTTAAATTTCAGATATTTCGTCATATAACAAATAAAAGTAAAAAAGAAATAATCTGCAGTGTTGTTCATAGCTTACATTGTTTACTCGTTGAGATATCGTGGGATTTCCACACAAGCGCTAAATCTATTACCGCTGGCCGAATTATCAATCTTTAATATTTTGGAAATTATTCCCACATACAATCTCATCAAATATCTATTTATTTCTACGGAATTTTTAAAAAAATGGCATGCAATAAATGTTTCATTATTTATTTTTTCTCCCCTGTTTTTTTGAGGGAAAATATTTGTAGCCTGTCCTATTTACTACGACTGGTCAATCTGACCAATCAAAAAATACATTTATTTTTTTTTATAAAATAAATGTCAAAAAGACATTTATTCTTTTAAATTTATACACTCAATACAAAAAATAAGATTATTTAAATGTGCTCTCTAAAGGACAAACTAAAAGCAGAATGAATCTTTTTATTACATTGTCTGAAAGTGTCCATTATTAAAAAAGTGTAAACTGACTGTAAAATAAGGTGGGGTGTTACAGTACAAATTTATAATTGTAAGAAGAAGATGATATGTAATCATAGTACAAAAGTTCAAAAGTGTTTCCCCATTGCATATTAAGTTGTAAGTACTCATTTGAAGAAAAGAAAAGTAAGCCAACCATATTTCGATGTAAATTATTGAATATTTGAGCTGTTTATTTCGAAAGAATCCTAAATTCATTTTATTATATTTTTGTTGTTGATCGTAATATCATTCTACAACTGAAAGTCAAATGTCATTAAAAAGATTTCGCGAGAAAAAAATAGTCTTGGGTCGTTATAAAAATAAACGGCTCATTTATTCGAAAAATGTCATAATATTCTAAAAATATGACATCAATGAAAGAAATTAATCGCATATAGGGGTAGTATTCGGATTTCGAAAAATAATAAATTTTGGAAACTGAAGATAATATAGATAAAATAATGACATTTGACACATTCGATGAGTTAGAATTTTCTGACACGATGATGACGAGGAGAATAATTTAATTGAAATAACAGAAAACAATCGACTTTTGACATCAATTTTTTACTTCTTATATTTGCAACTGGTAGTTCAGCCAATCTTCAACGCGTTAATTTATTACTATAGTATTGTATTACATTTTATTATCTAAATTTTTATTTATATAATGTATTAATTAATATTATTAATATAATACATATTACATTACATCTACCTATCTATTATCTACGATAATTATCGAAAATATAACTTTTTTTCTAAAAATCAATCATTTTGATACAATCCTAGTAGAAATAGGTATATATAAAGTTTTGCAAGGTTTAATGTCCTTTGACATAAATTTCCAATTTAATAGAAAGTTAACTATTATCTACGTTTAACTGTCAAAAATATCCTTTCTGTCCGAAAAAACGGTATATATTTTTAAAAACATTTAGCATTACAAGATAAGTAAATAATGAAGTAATCAAGTAGCCTTACTTTGTATTTAGTAATTATTATAAAGCAACGGATGATAATATGCAGACATTTGTTTTTTATAAAAAAGATATTGTATTTATTTAAAATAATGTAATATCCGCTATTTTTAAAAAATGTGAGGGATCTTGTTAACCCTTAGCACTCCGTTGGCTCCGCTACGGAGCCATCCGTCATTTGTTTCGTAACTCCGTAGGCTCCGCTGCGGCGCCCAATGTTTTTAGCATGACTAGGAAAAAAAAAGAAAAAAAAAATTTTTAATCTATTTTTCATTTACAAAAAGAAGGTGCACATGTGTATAAAAGAAATAAAATTAAAAATATTCACCAGCACGTGTAATTCTTCTAACTTAAAATAAAACTCCTTCTTCATACTCGTTTCGCTTCGAAAGTGTGCTCGAGTTGCTGGTAGGCAGTGGTACAAAAACGTGCGGAGCGCTAAGGGTTAAAAGTAGTATTAGATTTTAAAAAAGGAATATTAAATCGAGGCACTTAACTAATATGGAATTTTCAAGTTTATTGCAAAAGTTGTTATAATTGAAGAAAGGCCAGAAGTTAAAACACACTGGCTATTAAAAAGATTAAAGCTGAATTTAAAGCAATTTATTTAACACGATTATTTAGAAAATTTGGCTAAAATTACAAATGTCCCTTTGAATCGTCGATTATCGATTAGTTTGTTTTCGAGCTATCTGCGATCAGAAATTTACATAAATATCTCTGGTCGATCAGCAAAGCCGTTAAAGCAGGAAGACTTGTTTCGACTTCGACTTTTTTCCGAGCATTGTTTAAACTTTTTAAAGCGTTTATAGTAAACAGGTGACTTACGGCTAGCGAGTGTTGTGATGGTTCGATCTTCTAATAATGCCATGAAATCTACCGAGAGTCGATTAAAATTATCGCCAACGGCGATAAATATATCCTAAAAAAAGATTCTGATAAGTTAAACATACACAAAACTGCAGATTCCTAAGATTCGAACATAAGTTCGATTTTGTGGATTACAAAATTACGAAGAAAATAGTAGCCAAACAAGTATTGACGATCGAAATAATAACTGGAAAGAAGTTAAAGCAAGTAAAAATCTTGTAGTAATCTCGCATTCAAACGATTCCGAGACGCAACCCTGGCTACAAAAAATATCACTGTCAAATTCGTTAACACTCCTGAAATATTTCGTAAAGAAAAACATGTTCTAAAGTCAAAAAACGCAGTCATCACACGTACCAGCTGAAGACAGAAGAAAGCTACAAAACAGTCATCAGAGGCTTACATTCGAACTTAAGCCAATACTACCATCAAGAAGGATTTTAAGCTGGGACATGAGATAAGAGCAGTAAATTGTATGACGAAATTTCATATGAAACTAGTATTGTCGTTGTTCATGGGGAACTCTAGTTCGGAAGCAATAACAAGGATATTTTTAGTATACACAAAATGCTAAACACTGTAATAAGCGTAGAACTACAACGACATAAAAAAGATATGCAGCAGTGCATAAGATTTCAGCAATACGACATACAAAAAATTATTGCAATAAGAACACCTATGTGCGTAAGATGTGCACAAAATCACCTGTTAACTAACTGCTCCATTTTAAGAAAGATAGTCAATAAAATGCCTACAATTGCAAAGGAACAACTGCCGATTAGTTACAAAGGCTGTGAGATAAGAAAGTAGTTTCAAAATAACTCTTCCCAACTCTTCCAAGCAGAGTATATCCGCACCAAAATATATTACAAAAAAGAGGTAACTTAAGAGATGATACGTAGGTACTCTGTTTCAAACATAATGTGGGGAAAATATAAATTTTACTGACTTTAGAAGTTATGCAAAGACGACTTCCAATAGAATTAATAAACGAAAGGGAATCAAATGACGCTACAGAAATGAAGAAACTCTTCATACAATCAATTAAAAATACAGAATACTAACAAAAATTGTAGTAAAATAAAACGCAATACTAAAATAACAAACAATAACTAAGCTATAATAGCTCACAAACGTGCTAACCAAGAAATAAAAATAGAGCTATCCTGAAAATAGCATTTTGGAACGCTAAAAGATTGCAACAAAGGGTCATAGAGATAGAAACATTCTTATACAATAACAATATTGATATACTCCTCATTTAGAAACCCACACACACACACTTCATCTATAGAAGCTATATAAAAATCTAATATTACAATATATACGACACAAGACATCAATCAGAGAAGGTACTGCACTTATATTAAACACGAAGGTACTGCATTTATATTAAACACGAAGGTACTGCATTTATATTAAAAAATGACATTAAAGACTATCTACATAGTTAAATTTGCCACGGACACATTCAAGCAACTACAGTTACAGTACAATCTAACACCAATAAATTTCAAATTTCGGCCATATATGCAACTTCAGGACAAAAAATTACCTCACAAAAATGGCAGGATTACTTACAGTCGATAGGTGACAAATCCATCTCAGCAGGAGTTCGGGCAGGAGTAAGGAGCCAGGACTTTTGTTATAAAATTCAATGATGTGTACTTTGAAATTAGAGAAATCAAAGCTGGCATACCGCAAAGAAGTGTCCTTTGACCCATAGTGATACACTTGACCCTTACACACTCTATAGAGCTGATATTCCAAGTAGTGATGAAACTAAAATACTAACGCTTGCTGATGAAACTGTTATGCTAGCTACTATTCTGACCCAGCAGTAGCGATGACCTTTTTACAAGAAAACGTAAGAAAAATAGAAAAATAGATAGAAGAAAAAAGGATAAAAGCAAACACAAGCAAGTACATCCACTTTGCTTTCATACTGTATAAAAGAAAACTCTTTGGATATTAAACTAAATAACATAGTTATTATTCGACAAACTAGGCAAAAATCCAAGCTTAGCCTAGAAAATGAATTACCAGTTTATAAAACCATTATAAAACCAATAATAGACCTTTGGTATATCACTATAAGGAACGGCAGTAATGAATTATATAATTAAGCTAAAATAAATGCAATCGAAAATACTAAGTATGATAGTCGACTCACCATATGGTTCATACGGAATAAAATATACAAAAGGACCGTGTACTAATGACAATGATGGAAGAAATAGAAAATTGTACAACAAAATATAAAGAAAGAAGAACCCCGCACTACACTTGCCACCAACTAGCCGTAGAAACGTTAACTACTCACATTAGAAAAAAACTAAAAATGATACATCCGGTAAACTTAAATACATAAAAATTGTAAAAGAAAACGATAACTCTAAAAAGTAGTACATAACCACCTACATGTTATTTTAAATTAATCAAAAAAAAGAAATTTACTTAATGTCTACGGATAATTTGTAAAGAATGAATATAATTAAAAAAAAAATAAACATAAGATAAGAGAAAAAATATTAAAAAAAGAAAAAAGCGAATAAAAAAAAAAGAAAAAATAAAAAAAAGTAAAAAAAGTAAAAAAAGTAAAAAAAGTAAAAGAATAAAAAAAGTAAAAGAATAAAAAAAGTAAAAAAAGAAAAAAAATGAAAAAAGAAAAAAAATAAAAAAAGACAAAAAGTAAAAAAAGAAAAAAAGTAAAAAAAGATAAAAAAAGAAAAAAATAAAAAAAAATAAAAAAAGAAAAAACAAGAAATATAAAAAAATAAAAAAAAAAAAAACCTACTCATTTTTATATCTGTAATTTTAAATAAAAAAAAAATTTAAGCGCGCATGTTTTCAACTGTTTAACCTACACTAATAGATTAAATGCTTCAACCATTCTAGATCTAAGATTCTTCAATTCTATATGCAGTCTTTGAAACCAAATGCTTTGCTCAATACGATTAAATGCATATATAATGAATTTAAGAAAATAGAAATTTGATAACGTTTATGTAATATTACAAACATCTAATGAATTAATTGTTTTAAATGAGAGAGGACATTCCTATAGGATTCTTCATATCATTAAGACAAAAGTTCCACTCTAATTACAATTAGTTTGTATTTTGAATTTTGTAAATGTATATACCATCAGCGACTGAAATTAAAAACAAAAATTAAATTAATATATAGCACAAATTCGAACAAGAACGATTTGAAAATGTATACCATATTTTCGGACGGAGGGAGCCCTTTTTTAAGGGCTGATATTATTGATCATTTATGGAATGAATTTATACACATGACGTGATGGTAGAGGTCTAGTAGTAATAGCTGTTTCGTATTAGGAACAATTATTGTGTAATATAAAGTGATAAATTTTTAATGAAGTTTTTACCACAGATTGACCTTAAGGAGCGTAAATTTTATATCGAGTTTATTTGATTAGAAATTAGTTTATTATTTAAATTATATGATTTCTTAATTAATAATAGTTTTATTAGCTAATTTATGATTAGATTTATCTAACAATAAGAACGAATATACAATATCTTGTTTTATTTAAAATGTAATACCTAAAACCTTGAAGAAGCTTAAATCAATTTCATAGAAATTGTTTTATGCTGGCTTAATAATAACAGCTTCTACATATATGAATGACATAAGACATTGAAAATTTTCTATTAAATTATGTTGTAATGCGAGATCCGAATGATATAAAATCCAATGAATCTACCTGAATGTATTTTTATGAACAGAGCAGGTTCATCTGAATTGTTTATATCTTCAAAGGTGTTAACTGTTTATATAAGTGTCTTAGGAGTTAAAGAAGTAGAATTTTGACAGCCCGCAGTGATCTCAAATCTCAAAAACATGATTAACCCTTTCGCTACGAGCGGTGACTATAGTCACCAAACGTTTGACTACCGCCATGTACGAGTGCTGACTATAGTCACTCAACGGTTTTTCATATTATAAAATAAATATTTTATTGATGAATTTTTTATTTGCGCTCATTTTTTAAGCATTTCTTTCCTACGAGCGACTGCACTCGCTCTGCGAAAAAAATCTGAAAAAAAATCCGAAAAAAATCCTAAAAAATCCAAAAAAATCCAAAAAAATCAAAAAAAAATCCGAAAACCACAAGTGCAACGTTTGACACGGCGACTCGTTCAGTGAGAGTAGCGCGGTGAAGAATCCGTCCGTAGCGAAAGGGTTAAAATCTTAAGAAGAAAATTTAAAATTAAAAATTTTAAACTGTTTAGTTGGATGTACTGACATAAAGCATTCAATATCGGAGAGGAAAACGTTTTTCATTTATTTCTATTTGAATATGTAAATTTAGGCAACAGTGATGTTTTTTTTACTGGATTGACACGTGACATTTACCTCCGTGTGAAGAACAAAATGCTTGTTTTGAGTATTATTAACTTTGTTAAAAGGAAGTCGGTTTTTATCTGTTATTAAAAATATTTATAAAAGAATATATAATATATATTTTATATACAATGTTAACATTATATAGATAATATATTTCTTGAAGAAAATCTTGATGATAATGAATGTAATGTAAAAGCTTAGTAAAATTCTTTGATTAAAATACAATTAACCCTTTCAATATGGGCGACTTCTCTGCCGTGGTAGAGTTACGCTAAACGAGCCGCCGCGACAAAACTGTACACGGTAATCGGCAGCGGCGGAGCACACGCTTTCACGGCAACACGAGTTGGTTTAACGGTCATCATCATCATCATCATCATCAGCCTATACTGTCCACTGCTGGACAAAAGCCTCTCTCATATTGAGAGGTTTTTAGCCTTAATCTTCCTCGCTGGCTAAAGACGTGTTGGAAGATGGTGTAAGGATGGTGTGTTAGGGAAATTTATAGGTTTAGATAAGGATACTGGATAGGGCAATGGATTCCCCTGTATGGTCTTGAGAGATAATTCAAGGCTTGCGTAGGCAGGGTCGCATCCCTGAAGTAGTTCTATCCTCCACCGGGATCGTGTAGGAGTACCTACCCGCTACCTTGGGTTTAACGGTGCTTATTGAAAAAAAAAAAAAAACTCCACAATTTAAAATATTTATAACATTTAAACCGTTGCGAAACAAATAATAAAAATAACAGACATGACAATTGCCAGGGAAAAATACTCGACAGTCACTATAATCACTCGTCATATGTATTAAACAGTGTATACTACGCGAATTGTATGCAGAGCGGCTATAGCCGCCCGTAGTATGTAAGTAGTATTTTATGTAGAGCGACTTTAGTCGCCCGTAGTACGTCAGTGGTTTCTTATGGAGAGCGACTATAGTCGCTCGTAGTATTGAAAGGGTTAAAGAACTCTTTGTAGATTTAGAAAACTGAGGAATAAGTTTATGCAGGTTACGGATGGTCGCAAAAATATCTATTCAGTTATTATTTAACTAATACTTTAATAAATCAGAATAAACAGGAATTAAGTGTTTAGAGGTGCGCATCGGTTATTGTTATGAAAGTTGGTATATTGATAAACTATAATTATGAGCAATCGGGGTAATACAATAAGCTTATTCTTACAATTATTATACGATAGTATAATTACGGAAATGATACGTTTAATATTTTGTTTAAAAATATACAATTTTTTTAATATATATATATGTCCACTAAATTGAATCTATTTTATATTTTTACTTTTAATTCGTAACAAGTAATTTCAAAATATTAGTATACCAGATTTCAATCAAATTTGATCTTTTTTAAACATATGTGTTTGCCGTAGTAGATCAATTTTTTTCTTTTTGTGTTATCTCCAATTTTAATTTATAATCAGCGGTCTCGATGAACTTTGTATGCCAAATTTGAACCTTGGCAGCAAGAATTTTTTTTGTCCTTTCTTAAGTGACTTCTAAGGTTAGACATTTCTTGCCTATAACGAGATAAAAATTGAACGTGGAAATAAATTAAATGTACACAAGACTGAATAACGAAATGTTTAAAACATAATTTTAGTTAATATTTTAGATCGCTAAAAGAAAAGGTCGATAATAAAAATTTTATAAAATATTTCAGTTTTTATAGTTTAAATGTCTTATCTTAAAAAAATAGAAAATTATTTTTCTCATACCTTCTCAAATTTGGATAATATAATTATTTTCATAAATTAAAAGAAAACAATATAGGAAAAATTATTTCGATATAGTTCCTTCTGTTTATGAAGTTTTACTACAACAAATTTAGTTTTAGTAAGTTCTATCAAAAGACAAATTCTCTTAAGCAACTATTTAATATGTATTTACATATACTATTTCATAAGAAGTATTACGATAAAAGTTAATTCAATTTGATTATCATCAATCTTAAGAAAGTTACTTCTAAAAGAAATAGCTTAAAAATTGTTGAAGAGATGATCAAAGTCCAAATAATTTTTAAGATCGATATATCCTGTTACAGAAATGAATTTTTTTATAAAACTTCTAATTCGAGCTCTACACTGAACAACATAATAATGTTCAAACGTTGAATGTGTCATAGCCACCACCGGCAACCAATACTAGTTGTAAGTTAGTTTAAATCGCTACAGGGGTCATATCGATGACTGGCGAAACCATGATTATCAGGAACATAATTAAATATTATATGAGGATGAGGCTAGTAACCTACCCTCGGTTAAAACAATAAAGCGCTCCCGGAAATAGCAATAAAAACTATAAAAGGACGAAGTCCTAATAAAAAAGAAGAAGATAATTTAAATAAATTTCAATATACTTTTCAATATTATTATCATTACTGCAGTTGTGCGAGGAAATTATTGTCATATAAAACATATAAATGTAGTTTTATTTAAATAAATAATACAACATATACACTTAAATATTATGCACGCATATTGCAATTTGCCGTATTGAAATATTTCAAATGAAAGAAAGGTGAAACAGTACAGTCTCGAATTTTTCAGTATGGGTTTTTGTGTTTGTCCTACATAGATAAAAAATTTTTTTTTGTAAGATTGTATAAAATCGTCCTGTTTTGGTTTGTCCTGGCATTTTTTGTATTGAGCTAGTTTTTTAAGTAAGTTTACACGCGATAAAAGGTACTCAATTCTTTAATTGCACTATCTCTGGATTTTATTAATCGAGTCAACACAAATAAATGCATTTCAGCGCTTTGGGGGGTTACTACCTATAATCCCCCAGTAAGATAAATGCATTTCGTATAGCTATATAAAACTTATCTTTTCTAAATAATATTTTAATATAATATATGATGCATAATAATAACAAATTCGTATTAGCGCCATTTCAAGTTATGTAATAAAATCACTATGACAATTAACATGTAAATGCAAATATAAATGTAATTTTTAATATTGCTAAAGTTAATGAACTGTATATATTTTCAGTTTTAATAAAAATTCGGTTACAGAACTGTTGCAATTAAAAGAAATTATGTAATTCGAGTAAGGTTATTGAAATTGCAAATTAATTACTTACGTATAAAGAAATAACTGCTAGATTCAATTCCCTTGCGTACACCTTGGTTGCTTCTTAAGAATAATTATTGACTAACAAGACATTTTTAATTTTCCCATCGATCGTATTGATTTCTCAAGAATAGCAACGTTCTTATATTCACTTCCTTAACTGTTTGAAAGTTTACCTCTTACCCCCGTTTCGACATAATAGAAATATGAAATAAAATTTAACAAAAAAGAAGTGTCTCGATTAAATTTTTCGAAGTAAATAATTTTTAGATACTTAATATTTATAACTTGTCGCAAAAACAAATACGTTGTTTGCTTATAAAAACGAACATAAATTTTCTGAAATGTATTTACTTTTATATAGTTGAATAGATTTTATTTAATTAATTCGATTTATTGGTGAAGATCTAGTAGTATAAAAGTTTTTTGGTAGGATTTATGTACAATTCTACAGGTATGTATGGCGTGGGTAAATAGGAGAGAGTATAGTAGGCATATGCCTTAAATCAATGTTTTAAAATCATGTTTTTTCTACACTAGATTATTTTAAAAATTTCATTAAACGAAATACATAATATAACTGTATTTCGCAAATAATATAATAATCAAATCATTCAGAACGTATTTTTCAATTTCTTATAATAGGACTATCGTACAAATGAATGTTATTTTATTTTTGTGGTAGAAAATATATGAAATAATTATAGTGATATTTTATCACTAACTATAAAAAAATATTTGGTTGGCAAATAAGTAATACTGAAATTTTCGATATACTATAAAATAATTGTATCTAATATAGTATGTAATTAAATAATTATTACGTTTCTAAAATTTGATAGTAATTTTCGTAAAAGTTTCAGTATCGTGAAGCTATTATTAAAAAAGTAAAAAAAATCAATAGTGACAGTTTAAAAATGTAGTAATTATATTGACAAAGTATATTTCGTTGAATTATTTAAATAACAGTAGATTGTTAGAACTAAACAACTTTCATTTATTAAGACACAACAAGGAATAATTTTTTTCAATTCTTTGATCCTAAATAATAATTAGTTTATAAACCCGCCTATAATAATATTTCCGAACAAAATGAAACTGCTAAATATAAATCCTTATAGTGCGTTTTCCACGTAACTTGTAGTACTATCTGTATGGTTGTGTATTTGTCTGTTTCGAAATAAAAATGTCCATGTATATATATATCCGGAATCATTCAGGTTTTTCATGGTAAAGGAAACGTTTTTTTCTCCAAAAAAAAAAAAAATGTTCTGGGAATCGAGGAAACGTTTGATCTCTAGCGTCCCTTTTCGACCTGCCGATTTAGCCAGCTCCTAAAACGTTCTTTCGGATTCTCTTCGATCTATGTTTTTCTGTAAATATAATATTAACGCAAGCCTCGCTATCCCTAAAATAAACACTTAGGTCCCTATTTATATCCCTAAGACCCATCGATACCGATACGAAACCACTCTAGTCATATTCCGGTTACAAAAAGAGAACCTCTTTTCTAAAGAAAAAATTAAGGTCTTGAAATTTAAATTAACCCCCAAACATAAATAAAACGAAATTAAATGTATCCGAAAAATACTATTTAATCTGGCCCAACTGAACAATTACGTCGATGCTTCAAGAACAGAACATTTTCTTTTTAAATTTGCGTTTCTATATAACATTTAAACAGGTTGGTATATAATGTTAATGTATAATGATTAAACGAGTTAAATAAATAATTTATTAAAATTAACCACTTGACATACAAATAAAATGCGCGTCGACGCGTCCCCGTAGAATACTATTTAATTTAGCTCAGTTGAGAACACTCATTCTCAGAAACAGGGCGTTTTATTTTGAAAGTTACATTGCTTTATAACATTCAATAAGGTTGATAATTAATTAAGTAATACCATAAAATATAATAATTAAATAGTTTTTCCATAAAATATATATAATAATTTAAAAGTTTTACCATAAAATAATAATTTAACCTTTTGCGGTCGGAGAACGCTTCTCCGGCGCCACGGCTATTCGTGCCGCAGGTCGGATGGCGCCAGAGCGTCGACAACGAAGGCTAATTAAAAAAAGCTAAACTAGAACTTTTTGGACTACAATCTAACTTTTTGATATAAGGGTAACTTAACGACCCTGAGTCGAATAGTGCTAATTTTTTTGCAATCGAATAGGCTGTATTTAAAAAAAGGGTTGAAAAGTGTGAAAAATAGCCATATCTTTGAATCTAGACATTTAATCGAAAAAAGTTTTAAACAAAAGTTGTAGAGTATTGAAAAATACATAAGAAATTTTTTAAGGTTTATCTTTGTATCTGCAAAAATAAGCGAGAGAAAGATGATAAAAGATGTAGAGTGGGGGGCAAAAGTCCCGCCTCTCCGTCAGTTTTTACACGCGAGCGGGCTAGTGTGCGTGCGAGCATCCGTGTGTACTAATACACAAACGAAGGATCTTCGACAATCTTCGGGTTTCTCGGCCTTGAATGCGAGTGCAAGTGAAAGAAGAAACCGATATTTCTCTCTTTCTATTTGTTCAGGCGATAGCGAGTATTTCTTGTCCTGGCCATCGACAGTTGAGCGTTCTGTATATGAGTGCGAGTGGGATAAGAAAACGATATTTCTCTCTTTCTTGATGCTTATGGCACGCCGTTTTTTTATTTATTGTCAAAAATAGTAAACTTTGATTAAAAGAAAAACAATAATTCATTTTAATAGAAACTATTATTATCTAGTCGCGAGTAAAAAATAATGAATTATTTTTTGTTTCGACATAAAATTAATTAGTATAATTAATTGATATAAATTTTTTACCTCACAAGAATTTATTTGTATATCAAATTGAATACGTGTGTTCGCATAGCAGCGGAAAAGTTTAAAAATCTAAGTTTTGCTGATTTATTTGCCTGAGAGGCTGCGTCCCAAAGTAAGCTCCCACACTATACAAAGGCTCATCAATTAGATTTTCAGTTGTGGCCTTGCGTATCAGTGGTTTCTCGCGCTT
>QUOG01000192.1:0-12693 GCA_010416905.1 Polistes dorsalis
GCGACAGGTTGCAGATAATTCGCTACAACCGTCCGACTACAAGCCCAAGTTGGTAGCCTGGCGACAAGTTGCAGTTAATTCGCTACAACCATCCGACTACAAACCTGTTGGGAACAAACACCAGACAACTCCACACACTCCCAACTCACTCTCACACGGTCCAACTACAAGCCCACGTTGGTAGCCTGGCGACAAGTTGCAGATAATTCGCTACAACCGTCCGACTACAAGCCCACGTTGGTAGCCTGGCGACGGGTTGCAGATAATTCGCTACAACCGTCCGACTACAAGCCCACGTTGGTAGCCTGGCGACAAGTTGCAGATAATTCGCTACAACCATCCGACTACAAACCTGTTGGGAACAAACACCAGACAACTCCACACACTCCCAACTCACTCTCACATGCTCTAGCCACGTTGCCTAGAACAAAGCCAAGATAGCGAGAAGCTCGAGATGGGAAACACACCGTTGTTAGCTCAAACCAGAGTGAACACCAGAAAAAGACTGAAGTGCGTGCACAAGGCCCCACGCATACTATCCCCCCCCCCACACACCTCAAACGCTCTCACATGCCTCTCGCATGGTAAGGCGCGCCCGCACGCATTTCGACAGCCCTTGCGCGCCCTCGCAGCCTAATTAACGCATACGCCGCCTATCCTATTCCGCGCGCAATATAAATTATTCCAACAACGTAAATATCGCCGAACACATACATTTATTATAAACTACGCTTAACATTTATAATACTTTTGACCTAACAACCGTTATGCTACAACATTTAATCAAACACTACTGATTCCATCAAGACTATTGTTTAATAATCTAGATATTCTCAATATTATGATACCCTCTATTGCTATTTCCTGTTATGATAATTAAATTTTAAAATTTCGTTATAAATGCTGTTTAAATTATTTGTGTCCGTTCTGTATAATTTTTACTGTATTATTATTTGATAAGTGGTACATTTCGCTTATATTTCTTTTATACCAGTTGTCTACTCTATCTAAAAAAGTTGCTTTGTCGAATTTAAATTTATATCCTGTATTAAAATGATGCTCAGCTAACGCGGTGGTATTGGTTTTTTCTACAATAGTAGATTTACAGTCATTCCTATGTTTGTCTAATCTTTTTTTGAGTTTCTGTTTTGTTTGTCATATATAATACTTGTCACAATCACATGGTATTTTGTAGACTAAGTTCGATTGATTTAGTTTGTCGTCCTTGTCCTTTAGTTTCCTACAAATAAAATTTATTTTCACTAGGTTATAAAATACTAGTTTAACATTAGTGTTTTTAAAACATTTATTTATTTTATTCGACAGAGGTTTAATAAAAGGGAACTTAATAACTATTTTTTTATTATTCAGATTTTTTATCTGATCTTTGTCAAATTTAAACTCCTTGATCACAAGGTGTATGAGACTCATTGGATAATTTTTCATTTCTTAAAATTGACTCAATTCTTCTTATATTTTCAGTATGGAATTTCTCACTACTCAATGTTAGTGTTCTAAATAGTAAACTCTTAATGACCTAAATTTTTTGACCTATTGGATGTTTCGATTTTTAATTTATGCATCTACCAAAGCTTGTAGATTTAACATACCAGTTTTTTAAAATGGAATCATCTTCGTTTATTATGATAGTCATATCTAAGAATAGCAAGGTTCCATTGTTCTCTACCTCGATTGTGATTTGGATCTTTTCATTTATACTATTGAAGATCTTAAGCGTTTGGTCAATTCCATCCTTAGATATTGCTGTGACAATGCCATCAACATAAACCTTTAAGAATGGAACTGAAAAGGGTAACATGCCTTCAATCTTTTTTAGTATGTAATTCATTATTAGATTGTCTAACACTGGACTTGCTGGATTACCCATGCAAGAACCATCAAGTTGTTGGTAAAAAAACCCATTAAACTGGAACACCGAATGTCCGTCATTAGAAAACCTCTTCCTTGATCCACCTATCCTTCTTCGTTGTACACGTCTTACTTACGTCTTACTAAACGTCTTACGTCTTTTAATCCTGAACGCATTGCTGGGCACCTAAAGGCCGTCTGCCTAGTTCCCCAGCAAACCGTCCAGCGTTCCTACTATCGCCTAACCTCCTTTTGATAGATATTCTATTAATTATTTTTCCCTAGTTGTTGCACGGTCGCAGAAGTGTGACACGAGGCAAACCTCCATCTCTTCTGAGCCCCCATTTGTAGGATTCGTGAAAAAATTGGGCCGTTGGACTGACTGGACTGGGGACTCGAACCCGGATCTTCAGCTTTCCGGACGACTGCTCTTTAACCATTGAGCTATCTAGGACCCACCGTCCAATCTACTCAGGAATGCCTTTTTAATTTAATAATAAGTTTTGTTTTGAGGTGCTCGCATCCCACACATATAAGTAGCAACATTTTTTCTTGCTTATCATTTGCTGTTCTAATTTAATAAATGATTATAATTATTATTATTTTATTATATAAAAAAATAATTTTTTAAATAATATAGCTATATTAATTGTTTATGTGTACGGATATTTGGAAAATAATTTACCTTTCTATGAGTACGAAATTTGCTGAAAAATTGCAAACATTGAAACTGACCCACGTAAAATAACATAAAAAGAATAATAATTAAAAAAAATCTGCATCTCTAGATATGAAAATTTATACTACGATCTTCTTTAATAATTTATAGGTTATATGTTTAAAGTGTGTATTTTATTCTATATTTTTGTCTACTGTTTTCCTAATTCACACACATATTTTTCTATATTTTTTATATTAACATTCGATATTAAGTGGTAATTATAATTTTTTTTTTATTTCTTTATTTTTTTTTGTACGGCAAAGAAGTATATCTTTTTGCGTTTGTACATAAGGTAGCACACCTGTGATTTTGTTTTATTTAAAGCTTTCAGTAATTGTTAAAACAACGTTTTGTATGAAAAAATTATAAAAATTTTAGAAGTAATTACTATATTTTACTATAATAAAGTAAACTTATGTAAAAGATTGTTATTAAAAATTTTTTTTAAATTATTGTATTAACATTTAGGACGAAAATTTGTAAATTAGTTGTTAATAGAAAGTTTCTTTATATTTCATAACAACATGAAGAGAGGACAAATTTTTTTAGGATTAAGAGTAATTATCTGGTTAAAGTGTAAGAAGGGTGTATGGATTGATAAGGTTTAGTACGATGAGAAAAAATTCAATGTCAATTTATTTACCTTGAAAAAAGCGATCGAGCTAAGTAATAAACTTTATAACGTTTAGTTAGAGGTAAACTAACAAAAAAGAAACAAAGTTTCTTAAAAAAACTAGAGTTATACCTTTTAAAAATAGGATAACGTTTTATTTTATTTTGCTGTAAATGTATCGTTGTTTCTTTCTTGTTTGAGAAAAATTCATAAAGTATATACATAAAAACTTTCTGCAGATATAGAATTTAAAAAAGTGTATATTTTGATGGAGGAAACAAGTAGATAAGAATTACTTATGCATAACACTGTTCGTCCGGTGTAATCGATAATTGCTGAGTAAACTTCATCTGCTAACGACATACACAATTTTTTGTTCATATCGCTGACAAATTAAAATAGGTTCAAAAAAAGTTTCATATTTTTTTTCTTTCATCATATAAATTATTAAAACAATAAGTTCAGTCTTCTTTCGGATGTAGCTTACATTGTAAGTAGATCGTGTCTTCATGAGCAGTCTGTTAGCGACCTTTGAGCGTGTAGAATGGAAAGAAGCAGAGAAGTACGAAGTTATCATTGATTTTGTATTCTATATAGATAACAGCACGCTTATACGTTTTACGCTTTTTGCCGTAATTATTGAAAGTGTATTTTTTTGACTTTTAGAGAAAAAAAGCAATTGTGTTGGCTTTTCAACAAATTAAAATTATTTTTGAGAGGATTTTTTAATTTCTTAAGTATTCTTAATTTTTTAGTTCTCAAGGATTTAAGATAAAGTTTGCTATAAAAAAATTAGAAGTTTTTCTATTTCTATCTTAATTTTTTATATCATTACGATAATCTCCAAAGTTAAAATTTTTTTTTGTAATATTCTAAATACATTCATAGCTACAATAACGTGCTATAAGTTTTAATTAGATACTAGCAAAGAAAAATTTATTATTGTCGGCGTCAGATTTTTTTAATTTTTTTAACTTCAAACATTTGTATAATAGTTATCTATTAGGATTAAACATTGCAGAATATAGCAAAAAAAAACTAATGTGTGTACTTATTTACGCACGTAAAAAGTTATACTTCTTTGGCGTACAAAAACGAATATAACCTCAAAAACCTCAAAAATAACATCAAAAAAATACTTTTAAAAAAATAATTACCTAAAAGAAAAATAATAATAATATTTATTATTATTATTATTATTATTATTATTATTATTATTATAAATATTAATTTTCCTTTTTTATTTTTTAATTAATGTTATTATTATTATATTATTATTATTATTATTATTAATATTAATAATTTTCTTTTTACATAAAATATAGTTGATAAAGAAACCTGTTTCCCCTCACTGCTTTATAATCGATAATATTCGCTAATGTGAGCTGATTATTTTTCTTTTATTATTATATTTTTATTCATTTATTGATCTTTTTAATTTTCTAAATATATAAATATATATATATATAGCGTGACTAGGTAAAAAGGGGGAGGATTAGAAATATGAAAAGATAAGCTACTAATTATTATTATTTACTTATTTAGAAAAAAAAAAGAAAGGAAATATATTTTTAATCGATCGATATATTATATATGTAGGAAAAAATAAAAAAATATCAAATTATAGATATCAGTGCACATTATATATAAGGGAGATATATAGAATAACTTCATACGTCAACGGACATGCGAGGTGACAGCACTAGTTCCCGATCGAGCATTTAAGTCAAGCAGCGCTGAGTACGAGTAGTACTTGGATGGTTTACCCGCTTGAGAAAAAAAAGGAGGAAGAAGAAGAGGAAACGACCCTATGCCGTAAATTTGAAATCGCATTGCCGCGCATCGTAAATACCGACAAACTTCGTGGTGTCAATTTTTATCATGTCGCTCATAAAAATTTCACTGTCATCACATTTTCCCAAAGATTTCTCCGTAAAACTTAACATAATATGAAATATCTAAGTAAAGAATTTCCTATTTTCAAATCAAAGAATTTTGAATATTCCATCGTTTCAGACCTGATGACCAAAAATCTACAAATCATGAATAAGATATTTAGGAGTAATTGTGATATCTACGGATCCTAGATTATCGTATACTTCTAAATATTTCTTGTGATTGTATATTTCAAAATGAGTTCTTCTGATATATCCATATTTAATATATTGCAAATAGGCTCACGTACTATATAGATCACTCAATACAAAACACAAATAATAGAAGTATCTTTACATTGAAAAGGTTGATTTTTGTATTTTTGTCTATTAAACATTACTTAATCGCTTTTGTGAATACAATATTGGCATCAATTACATAACTCTATAACTTATTACTCTTAACATATTTACATTAAAAAATAAATTCTGTATATTCTTAAGATACCTAGTGATTAGATTTAATAAGAAAAGAAGTTAATATATGAAAAAGTTTAGAGCTCTGTATTCAACTTTGTTAATTTATGAATTTTATACATAGTAACGGAATGAATAAATCGTTCACCATTTATTTTGAGACCGTTTAGATGTTTATATATCGTACCTGAAGATGCAGAAGGAATATCCTTGCATATTCCGGAGCTGCAAGTAAGCTGATTAAAATACCTAGGTATAACTTTCTGTCGGAATATGTATTTTTCTACAGCATCTACAAGAAATTTGAATTTTTTTCATTTATAGACCATGGGGAAAAACACTTTTGCTATTGGACAGTCAACCTAGAAAAGAAATTTCTTTTTACTAAAAGAATTTGCTAAACAAAAACAAATTATACAATTTAATTCACATTTACATCGAATCACGAGAAACATCACATTTGCTCTTACGCTGCAGCAAAAAAATATTGAGCACATAACAATCATCTGCACATAACTAAGTGGCGCCTTATCAGACCATTAACTCAACAATCATCGGATTTGCAAAAGAAATTACTGCTTCAAGCAACAAGACAGCAAAACAAAACGGCATCTAGTGATAAATAAAAAACATAAAACTGATCAAGAAAACAGTCATATAACATAATTTTTTGTCTTCGAAGCCAGATTCTTTTTTTATTTAATTTTAGCCAGCATCTATCAAAGAATACAGTCCTCTTAAAATGACATACAAACGGAGAATTGAGACGAAAAAGATTTTAAGATTATCGACAAAGAATAATTTTTTTATAATTCTAAAGCCTAATTATATATGTAAGCTTTGTATGCATGCACCGGCGCATTGAGTGATTGGTTATTTGAATGATCAACATATATTGATATATGATTATATCAATAATCAACAATTAAAAGTTCATGCTCCCGTTTCTCTATTAATTGATGCCAATCTTAATGCGTCTTCAATTCAATTTAAATTTACAAAACTTTTCTACTAAACTTCTAAAACGCTCTTGCCAGATTTTAAGACTATCACTCCTCTCAGCTTTTGGAACACCGACCGTCACTCCTGCTAGCCTTTGTTCCCCCCCAATGTATGGCGCCACATTCAAATAACCAATCACTCAATGCGCCGGTGCATGCATACAAAGCTTACATATATATATAGGTTTATCCTGAAATTGTAAAATCCATTACTTAAGGCAAGCAGAATAGACATTTTCAATCGTCCTGAGAGCTTGCGGTAATTTTCCACCAAACAATACCGAAGCAATCTTTAATCATCCTGGAAGAGTACAGTACGTCGCTACAGGATGGTCAACATAAGGAGTAACGTGAGTCTGACAATACTTTTATCAAGTCGTCAGTTTATGAAGTCGTATATACTCTCATTTCTCTCATAAATCTGACCAATCTATCGCAAAAATGCCTTTAACATTTAAAGAACCAATTAATTCACAGCTTGCATGACAACGTGCTGCTATAAAAAGCAAGCTTATACGTTTAAAGAATTTCATAAATTGCTTAGAAAGTTCTCATTAGGAAGATATAAATATGGTAAAATTAAATTTTAGAAATTTAAAATCAGAAATGTTGCTATTTAAAGAAACTTAAGCTGAGCTATTAAATAATTCCAATGACGAAACGTATGACATTCAGATGAAACAAGTTGACGAGCATTGTAACGCAGTTTACGACGTTATGGTACAAGCACAATAAATATTCGATAAAGTCTATTATGTAACAACGCAAAGTACTGATTTGCCAATTAGAAACGCGGTACCGTTTCTAACAACGAGCAAAGTTGTCGACGAAAAAAATTCATGTTCCTTTTCATTAAATGACGATAATGTTGAATTATTTGCAATACACATGCTGATATTTCGCGGACAGTGCGCACATATGGCACAACTTTGCCGACTTTTAGTCGGGCATCGGTAAAAATTCTGATTTATAAGAAATGAAGAAACTAACACATTTATAATCGTGCTCAGTAACGAAGGCAGATAAAAAATTCAATCATTAGAAACAGCGGGTGATAATTAATAAATAGTATGGGTAATATTAGTTAACTATACCGATGAATTAATTGCTATAATTGCTATAAACAAACACGTAAAAGCGATGTCAGGAGTTTAAATGGTTCGCAAAAACTTATCAAAATCACTAATCAAAACTTTTAACACGCTTAATACAAACTATTTGTCATTGAAATCATTAAATAAGCAATTTTTAAAATCATCTCTTGTCTCCACAATCGTTTCACGAATAGATGGTTAAACATGTTTTCTGTAGAAAAGTCAAATTATCAAAAAGGTACTTTAAAGTGTAAAGGACCATGCAAAGTTCCAGCGCGCCACCAGAAAGGCTCTATTAAATTCAGTCAGTAACAGTTTTAAAAATAACGAATGGATTTAAAGTAAACAAACATTCTAAATAGTTAACGCGTCATACGATTTTGTGAAACTCGTTGCAAAATTTCAAGTCTGTTTGTCGCAGATACAATCTCGATGTTCTATATGTAAGGGTAATCATGATGTTTTTTCGTGTGTGCGATTAGCGAAATCTAAATACGTAGAACAAAAAATGATCATTGAGGCTGCAAGGTTCTCCACAAATTGGCAGTTCTAATCAAAAAGTCATTGCGTTTTGTCAGGGACTATTTAAAATGTCGAAGGTTAGGCATAATCCACTGTTACATCTAAAAGTAATAGTCTTGTCAGTATAACAGCAAACTTAAAATTCAACAATCTTTTAATCACTTACATTTATATAAACTTTCGCTGTATTATTATTAAATCGCTGATGAGCGTCGACTATTAACCAATTAATGAGATAACTATTACTGGGTACGATAACTGGTGATGGTGATGTTTGATGTCAAGACTTACTTCAGACTCACTTGTTTGATCACACACTCCATGCACGATCGGAATCGATAGTAACTAAAAAACGAGATTTATTGTAGGCGCCCTAATCGATAGTGAGTAACTAGACACTGTTGTCCATACCCCCACCTATCGGATCTCGAGTACGTGCACCCTGCAGGGCCCATTACCAAAGACACTCGGTCTATTCTTTCGCTGAACGCCTACGAGGATACTTGGAGACAACGATCGAGAGCATTATCGGAAGAACGGGGAATTCACGTACTAAGACGACTATACCTAAGGCTTAACCTAATCGCCAGAGGACTCCATGTTGGAGGAATTTTGGCAAATAAACTCCTAACACAAAATTCTTGTCAAGAAAGGGACAAGTGTGTAGTGGACTCTTCTTTTTGACGTGCCCTCGCGGCTAAAACTACTGTAATTTTTGCTCAAAATGTACTGACTGTGTTTGTTTTATAAAAATTATTAACACTTTACTTATTTCCTCCAAAGATATAATGTTTTCCTTTCCATTCGTGATCTTAAATTTCCAAATCTTTTTTAAGAAGACAATACTCTCAGCATTTTTTTTTAAATTATCATTTATTACGTGTTTAAATTCTTCACATAATTCTGGATTCCGCATTAATTTCTTTTCTAAGTATTAAAACCTTCTTAATGCTATTATATTTCCCTTGATCCCTCAGAAGGATCCTCGAATCCTTTTGATCATTTTGGCTTTAAATCCTTGAATGGCAATTGAACCACGCAGAGTCTTCAGCTATCTGTTCTGGTTTTAGATTTAAATAGATCTTCACATTATTTCTTTTTTGTTAAATTTCTTCAAGGTTTAATCTGGTTTCCTTTCCACTTTCAAAAATAGTTCCAAAAGATAATCTCCTCTTCTTCTTATGTGTGAAACAATCACGTTTGCATTAAATAATGATTAGCATTTAAATTGACTAGATAAAATCCATCCTTATTTGGTCTCTTGCGTTATAAGACACCTTCCTGATGGATATTTCAAGAAGCCATCTAGTATGATATTTTTGTAGACTCTAATTCTCTATATTATATCGATGTTAGCAGGTTGTCCATAATTTTAATCGGATAAATGTACTCTCTCAATCTCTGGCTTATCAGTGATTTTTGTCTGATATTAGGAAAGATATGATATCAACTTTCTCAGTACCTAAGCATCGAAATTTATCGAATACTTTTATTATGAATTATTTCCACAGTTAAGGACACCTTGTTTTTCGATCTGGCTTAAACTTCTCCTATCCCAGGTACTAAGCCGTCGATAGTCATTCTGTTTATTTTTTATAACTAGACATTAGTTTATGTTATAAATGATTCCTTAGATCATGGATCGATTAGAAGTTACAAAATTGGAGAATAGCTATTTTGTAAATATGCTTTTACATTGTAAAGTAAGTTGAGTCTTTGTAATCAAAGAGCCACCACTGTCTCTTGAGTCCTTCTATCTCTTGTATCCTTCTCAAAATGCATTAGCTTGTAATGCCACCTGAAACAGCAACAGCTAGAAGCTGACGCGAGGCTATCCTTTACTGAATGATTAGGTGCCAAACAGTAGTAGCAGAACCTTCTTGATTTAAAAATCTTTGATCGCTCTTATGAAGAATATCACCCAAACTGCTTGCATTGATAAATAATTCTCTGAAAATAAAACACATTGCACAATAATTGTTTGATATCTTATCATTGCGTGGGGTTATATAAGTTGCTTTCGCTGTAGAAATGATATAGTGCGCACAATGAGTGTTCATTGCAAATCAGTCTCAACCTATCATCTCACCTGTTCGAAATCTTGTCTCCAAGAATCGTACCAGTCAACTCCAAGTTGAAAACCCGCCAGAGTTCAATTGACTATTGACCCAAACGTCCTACGTAGGAACAATACGACGTAGTTAAAGACGTGGTCCAAAGAACTAATGTCAATTTAAAGGTCCTCCATCGACTTGCGAACCGCTGATGTTACATCAAGAAGACTTTCAATTGATTGTGCTGTTTTACTAGCATTTCGTTTTTTAGAAAGATGTTTTAAGATCTCGTTGAAATGATATCGTTTATTATTATATAAATTATTTCATTGTTTAAAAACTTTCTCATAAATTGTCAACTTAGTTGAATAATTTTGCAGAAGAATCGCAGGCTTGCCTGAAAGACTGCTCATGGAATATTGTAGTTTTTGTACTAAGCCTAAAGATGTGTTCTCATGTATCGTTTACTTTAACAACTCGTAGAAGGGCTACCGCTTATCCTACGACCTATCCAACTTGGGAATTTTTTTTTCTGGTAATTAAACTTAGGTATTTGTAAGACTTAATATATTAGACATTGTCAGCGGGTTATTGCTGGATCTTGCTTGCAAACCACGATCTTTTAAAATAAAATAAAATTCTTTAAATTCATAGCAAAAGTTTTCGGTGAGGTATTGTAATATAGACTTATCCTCTCTCCTAATACTTCAAAAAATTTCAATTTGTACTTTTGTGAAAGATTCTATAAGCCATTCTAAGATTTCTAGCATTGATCCTATGTAAGACACTATCAATGTCTCTTTAGGAGCTTTCTTGTAATTGGTGAGCACATTAACTTGCTGCCCGAAGTTACTTTCTTGTAAAATTAAAAATTTTTTTATTTTGATTTCAACGTGAGTCGGCATAAAACAAAGCTAATAATCCACAATCACTTCGTGAATCGCAATTAATATTTTGTAAATCCTATATCAAAAAATTTAAAAGTTTTAAAATTTTCAAATTTGTATAAGTCTAAAGTTCGCAATATTTTTTCAGTTTCTAAAACTCAAAATTTTTATAGGTTTGAAAGACAAAACTTTCTTTAAGCCTGTAAAGCACAATATTCTTCCAAAACAATCTTTTCCAAAACCGAGCAATACAATGTATGTTTAAAATCTTTTATCACTATAGTCACTATATGTTCGCGAACAAATTTCACTCTTTTGCACTATTACTTAACTATTACTTCTTGCGCTACTTATAATAAGTTGTATTCATTTGTACTCATTTATATAACTCGCGTTCCTTGTATACCAGGTTTCAGCACCAGATGTCAGCACGAAAATATAACTATAAATTGCTGCTGTTAATGAAAAAACAATAGAATTTTAAGAAATGAACTTTACTTCTATATTTGACATCGCAGTAACATAATTACAAAGTAAGTAAGACAATAATGCTAGTGAGTAATAAGAAATAACAATCGCCATCTAGTGAGCTAAGCAGTACTAGACATGGAACAAAATAGTAGCGAAATTTAAAATAATTGAGGAAGTCATCTAGTGAACCAAGCGTTACTACTAAAGTATTTCTTCTTTGAATTTCTTCTCTTCTTCTTCTTCTTATTATTATTATTATGATTTCGCCCTGTCATATGTATTAGCTATATAATTTCTCTGTTCTAGGGCGTTTGTTGATCTTCTGATGATGACGTCCAGCTTTCGTGTCACCTTTTTCTAGGTCTTTCAGGTGGTCTTGTTGTCCTAATTTTTCCTATTTTTGCCACCTTTGGTAGCCTACTGTCGTCCATCCTGTCTACATGCTCTTACCACTCTCTTTTTCTCCCTTCTATCTACCTTTCCACGTCGTGGGTCTCGCATTCTTTTCTTATCTCTTTGTTCCTTCTTTTATCTCTTAGTGTGTTCCCCGTTATTGCTCGTAGCTTCTTCATTTCTGCAGTTCTCAGGATACGTTTTGATATCGAGGATTCTGCCTTTATCTCTTCCGAATATGTCATTATCGGCCTGACATAAGTCTTATATGACCGTTACTTGCGTTTAATGCTCATATGCTTATTTCTCGATTTGATATCCCTAAGGTATCCTGAGGATATTATGGAGGCTATTATGGAGGCTTTGATTGCTTTCTCTTTTATCTTCTCTTCTAAGTTTCTGTTGCTCGTGATGTTTAATCGTAGCTACATAAAATGCATAGCTTTGTTTACACTTTCGATGTATACCAATAACTCTCATTGTCTAGGCTCCTTGAAGACGGTGAATGATTCGATCTTCTGTAACGAAATTTTTATGTCAAGTTTGCAGGTTGTCTTTTCGAATATTTACAGTATCCTTTGTAAGTCGTCTTCGTCTTCCGGCATGATGACTGCATCGTCTGTTTGGCATATTATTATTATTTTTCTTTTTCCAACTTGATTTCTTGTCCAGCTGTTTTCACCTCTATTATTATTTCGTCTATGATCAGGTTTAAAA
>QUOG01000193.1:0-18634 GCA_010416905.1 Polistes dorsalis
TAGAAATCTTGAATGGTTAGTAAAATCAAAAATAATATATTAAAATATAAGTAAATGTGCAAAATCTTTTTATTTTAATACTTAATTAACATTATCTGCAGGTGTAAAGAATGGTTAAAAATTGTAAGAGTGTAGGATTATGTTGGTCTACCGATATCTAAAGCTTTCAACCTTAAGATTTATTTGTAGTTGCCATTTTAAATCAGAGGACAACAAATTAATAAAAGACTGGTTTCGCTACAGATGAGTTAGGAAAGAGGACTCCAGACATCGCGGGTTTAGTTTTAGTTGGTATGATCATTGGCATCAATACCTCTTTTTCTCAGCCAGTCTGTTATTATTTTTTAGAATCAGGATTTAACTCTGAAGATTTAAAAAGTATAATTGTAAAAACACTCAAAGATGTCATTAATGCTGACCTTAATGTTATTTTCGTTGTGACAGACCAAAGAAAAGCCAATAAGACTACTTGAATCTCTACGAAATGAAACTGACGGTGGCAAAGAGGGTGTGTGTTTTTTTTTAAATAAGTAGTTATGATAAAAAATTTATATATTCTGTGATATAGCTCATCTCATGAAGACCACCAGAAACTGTTTTATGGGTGATTGGGTTGGTTGGTGGCGGAGCCTTAGTAGAGAAAGAGATTAATGGGTATATATGACGAGTACGTATAGAGCTGGATGGTAAAAAAGCATACTGGCGCGATATAATTGCTCTTTTTTGTCATGCAAAAGACAACAATGAAGTAATTAAAATTACGGAAGAGCATGTTTTTTCATCTTCCAATAATAAGATAAAGGTGTGCTTCGCCAGTCAAGTATTTAGTTCAAGTGTAGCTAATGCTGTGGATGCTTTTGCTATTAACACGTTCACGCCGGGGCGAAAATCTGCGTTTTTCCGCCTGAGGCGGGAGTGTCTTCCCGCGTTACGCTTCGTGGGGCAGGGCAATATCGTTGCTGGTTTGAACACGCTTATTGCGGAATTCCAATTTTTAAATTTCGAGAACAAAAAATCGATCATCTTTTGAACAAAGATCATCACAGAGAAATCGAAGAAGCTGAAATAGAAAAGAGAAATCCGTCAAGAAAACGTACACATTTTCTACAATCATACAAAGGGGCTGCCAGGAATACAAGAAAACGATGTAAAGAATGTTACAAACAATTATCAAAAATACAAAATAGATTATATGCCGCGAGAAAAAGTAAAAAAGTAACGACATATTGTACGCGTTGTAAGGGCCAGTCCACATTATGCTTAGAATGTTTTAAAAAGTTGCATAAATATAAATAAATAATTTTTATCAATTTAAAATATTAAATGTTAATGTTTATATTATTCAATTTTTATATGTAATATTGAGAAAAAATAAAATCAACTTATTTTTTTAATGACTAATTTTCTGGAAACAAGTGATTCACAAGTGGATCACGCCGCCCCACGGGAATGGACAAGTGTGACCCACCGGTGGGTCACCCCGGCGTGAACGAGTTAAGAACTCCGAAAAGTTTCCAACAGCAGCTGAAACCGCTGAGGTTTCAAGAAAATTAGATGACGGGTTTGATTACATGAATGGTAGTAACATAAAAAAAGCTAAATTCGAAGTGTGATAGTAGCCGCTGTAACGTTAATTTAACGTCTGATCATATTACAAAGTAGGTGGAATTATCAAACATGTTCAAAACTTTGAAATTTCATTATAGGGACTGGAAAAATTTTAAAAATTTAAAAGATCGCGTTATACGTACGCTAACACCTGTGGCAATCAGAGATAATTTAATAGCTTTAATCGGGTTATCATCTTATTTAATATCTCAAGGCGTAGTAAAAGAGTTCAACCTCCCTAACACAACATAAGATCTCTTGGAGAACTTCTTTGGTCTCATTAGACACGTCCAGGGTGACAATGACAATTTAAGTTGCGCACATTTTGAAAACGTCTTTAAAACATTGCTAATTTCCAGATATGCCAATTTGAAATTTGACGATCAAAATTGTGAGAACCACACATCTCGAAATCTAGTAAATTTGACTGACTTAGTTACAAATAAAAAAAAATACAGTAGTCACAATTCTCTTAAGGATGATAAGCAATCTTGCATTGAAAATGCAATACCTATAACTAGTCAACACGTCTCCATTTCTCATCTTCAAATAAAAGCAGAGCAAGTGATTAATGTTAACATTTAATCTTCACCTAAATGTGACGTAACGAATCTACAGCTAATCGATGATAACAATGTTATTGAAAACTCATCATTGCTTCATATTGAAGATGATCAGTTTAATATCGGCGATGTATTTTTGGATTTTGTTACGCCAAACTCTAAAGGCCCTCACCAGAAAAATGTTGAAAAAGAATTAATGAATAGGTTAAAAAGGAAATCAACATGTAGCAACTGTGATACTTTCTTATATATGAGAAATTCTGATGGATCTGTTAACAAAAGTGGACTTTATTTTGAAGTAAGCAAATTTATTAAACATATAATTGATATTTTCAACACTCAAGTAAATTCTAATTTTCATCAGTTAACTCTATAGAAAGACTTTGTGATACTATTGGATTTAACTTTTGATGTATAGTTCAAAGTTTTATGCAATGAAAAAGGGCATAGTGAATTATTGAAAGATTATTTTATTAATCGTTTAGCAACAGTGATTATTCAAGTAGAATGCCAGAAACGTAATCAAGAATTGAAATCAGCCGAAGTCCGTTATGGCATTTCTTCCAAAATTGCACAATTAAAAGGTGTCGCTAAATAACTTAGTATTTTATTGTAATGAGATTATTATATTTATTCTAGATTTTATTTATTTATGTTATTTAATAATAAAAGCATTGGAAACCTTTACGTTATTATTTTTGTCCCATTACAATAGATACTTTTTTTTAGCTATTGTTATTATTTTCATTATTACTTTTGAATAATTTTTACTGATATTGGTTTATGGAAAAAAAAAAGAAAAAAAAAAATACGAATATCGGAAATGAATTCACGTCTCTCACGCTGAAAGTCAGGAACCGTATCGACTCGCTAGCGATTGCAATGCATTTCCTAATTTTGTTGTTATACTTAACGTGTGAACTAATCATTTTGTTGGCTTACTTATCAATAAAGTGAACTGCACTAAAACAGGGTTACCATTAAATATAGTGGAAAACCTAAACTAACTACTAGAACTTAAAAAATTTATTGCTAAAGATAATTGAGTTGGTATTACTCTTGAACCGAATGGTCAAATAAGCTCCCTATCCTTTAGCATTGAGTGGCAACCCGTTGCAGCTATGGTTTATGTTTAAGACTTTCCTTATTTACTCAAAGGCTTTCGCATAAAAATTCTAGAAGGACGGTCGTTTTAGGTAAGAGAAATTCTTAACCAGTGTTCAAACGTGAATACATGAATACGTAACTGCTTATATAGCTGGTTATGTTGCGAGGAAAATGCTGCGATTTTCTCGGTGCGATAACTGCCTAAAAAGTTTTAAGTCCAATGTATCATCTAATAGAGACAGAGTTATTGATTTAATGAGCGAGCATTGCATACGCCCAAGCGATCATTTATTTTCTCTTATTCAGCGATTAGAAAATATCGTTTCAATTGTTGTTGGGACTAAAACTATGAATAATTCGATTCATCGTATCGATTTTCACAAAGTTTCGACAGTAAAATCGCTACCTTTTGTTGGGTGTTAAGAACATCAATCAGCATTGATGAAAAAAATATTGAATTATTTTATCACCATTGGGGGCCACTTTCTTGCAAACCATATCAATATAACATTTATTTCAAATGCGTACAACAGTGTACAGCATATAAAAAGAATTCCCGTTTGACGAATTGGAAGGATGCTTCAGTCCCTGAAATGTACGTATTTTTATGCATTTTAATGCTAACGCCACGTTCGAAGAAACTGTCTTTGGGAGAATATTGGTCTATGGACGAACTGTTGAAAAGCAATATTTTCCGGAAAATAATGGCTCGAGATCGATACATGTTATTATTACAAATGTTGCACTTCAACGATAATAATACAGCAAGTGACGATCCTTTAGCAAAAATACGGCCAATAATAAATAAATTAAAGATTTTTTTTCGCAATCATTTTCACCTTACAAAAATCTATGCATCGACGAAAGTCTATTGCTGTACACGGGCAGATGTTATTTTAAACAGTATATACCATCCAAGAGAAATAGGTTCGGAATTAAACTATTTCTCCTTTGTGACTGTAAAACTAATTATATTGGACTTCATAATTTGTACTGGGCAAAAAACAAACATTAGTAGAAGTAACATAGCTATTGGAATCTCTGGAGATGTTGTGATGACGCTGCTTCAGCTATATCTTGGAAAGGGCCATACACTAATTACGTATAATTGGTACACGAGTCCACGTTTATATACATTATTACACAAAAACAAAACCAACGCGTTTGGAACCGTTCGTAAAAATAAAAGAGAAATGCCCCACATGGAAGAAAAGTTGAAGAGAGAAGAAATGTGCTACCGATCGATTGACATTTTATTGGCAATGAAATGGTATGATAAAAAGGAGGTTTGGATGTTGTCTTCCGCACATGCAGCTACATTGATTGAAACTAAGAAGAGGGATTATCGTACAGGATTATATAAGAGGAAACCATCATGTATTGCAGACTATAATTCCAACATGGGTGCTGTAGATAGAGTTGATATGATTTTGAGTACACTTAATTCGCTAAGGAAAACTATAAAGTGGTACAAAAAATTGTTTTTTCACTAGTTAGATTTAGCTGTATATAATGCATATATTTTATAAAAAAAATCGACTGCTTCTAAACAAAAATTTAATGAATTACATTTAGCTTTGATAAGAGACATTTTAAGAAAATATTTCTAACAGAGAAGCATGGTAGAAGGAGGTAAGAACAAATCTGAGAATTTACCGTTTCCGAAAATTTTCCACAAACAATTGAATTATTGACTTTTAATAGTATTCTAAGTTTTACATTATTTGAATTTTAAATTAATATACTATTTTGTTTGACTATTATTCTATTCTATAATTAGATATTAAATTCATTAGATGTTAAATAACTATTTGTTTTTCATTTACTTTAGGTTTTAACCAATTCAAAATTGAAATTTATATAAACTTAGTAGTTTCCTTCATATTATTTTTTTAGTAATTTAAAAAACATTGACGTATTATTGTTAACTTCACTTTTTGAATTTAAGTTTAATTATATATATATATATATTCATGTTTTTAGATAATAATTATTCCATGCTACTCATTATTGTTGGTTACGTTCACCATATTTTATCCAATACTTGAAACCGCGAAATTTAAAAAGTGGATCGAAGTTGTTGCAGCACGCTCTGGAAAAAAAACTTAACTTTCTCTATATTTCTGGGACATTTTTATACACTGCGAGCGTGCTCTTTCTATCTAAGCTTCGTGATGCAACGGTACACGTTTGGTCATCAAAAAGATCACCGGAAATATTATTGAAGCAATCATTTTGACTGGAAAGTTTAAAGGAGAAGTGAGGTCCTGTTGCCACGTATTTCAATGATACCGTCAGAATATACGATACCTTTCAAAAGACTACAGTTCCCCATTCGTTTAGCTTTCGCCATGTCTATAAATAAGTCTCAAGGCCAAACAATGCCCATTTGTGGTTTAGATTTGGAAAATCCATGTTTTTCCCATGGACAACTATATTCTGCATGCTCACATGTGGGAAAACCATCGAATCTATTTGTGTTAGCTAGAGACAGGTTAACCAAGAATATTGTGCATCGATTAATGTCGAATTAAATTAAAATTGAAAATGTTTATAATTCAAAATAATAAATATTATTGTTAAAAATAAAGAATTATCTACCCTTCCTACCTCATTTATAATAAAATTAAATGTTACATGTTATCAACTAACAACTTTTTAATTTACTTATTTGTTACAAACTTGAATATAAGATTAATAAAATCTAAAATTCAACATTTTATGTTGATTTGTGCTTAATATCAAATCTATGAAAATTTTTATTAATCATTTTCAAATTTTAACCTTAAATTCAAATCTCAATCCCGTGGATTTTTATACTGGCTATAACGTTTTCGTCTTTATTCGTAAATAATAATTTCACTGTATTGAATAGTTTACTACAATATAATTTAACGTATACCTTAGCCACAGCATCGCGTGGCCGCTAGTATATATATATATAAAGAGAATATATTCTCTTCAAACTTGGCGCGCTGATTATGATCCGCGTGTCAATATATAATATGCAATATAGGGTATATAAGACAAAGTACATCAACGTACTCAGTTCATAAAAGTTCGTTATACGAAGAGAAACATTACGAATCGTTAGTAACCATACGGGTGGTTACCTCCAGATAGCGGTTGAGAACAAGCTTGAATTGTCGTTTCTCTTATTTAACAGGAAAAATATAGTTTTAACACTTTCGTCGTCAAGCGCGATTGCAATGAGTTTCTCCCGAGGCCCAAATTCGACTGTCGGAGCGCCGAAACATAAACAGAGCGATAAGCGGGAAATAGCAGGGATGTAACTCAAATAGGCACTCGAGTATCGTTTTCCATTCATAACATTCATAATATTCCATTCGATACTTTGATATTGGTGTCATATGCCACAACGATACGGAAAAGTATCAAGTGGTATCGAAAATTAGCACTACATTTGCTTTTGGGTACCAGTGTAGTAAATGCTCACATCGTATACCAGAGAGTCAAAAATAAAAAAATTGGAATAAGAAAATTTCGAGAGCTGCTTGTTGCCGAATGGTTGTCCCCGGAAAATTCTACTAGAACAAGGAACGTGTCCCATAAGCTTGAGATTCGTACGAATGAGCAGGGCAAGTCTGTAAGAAGGACGTGCGCCCTATGTTACCAGAAAAGGAGACAAACTGCTGAACGACAAGAAGCAAAAAAAAATTTAAAAAAAACTACGACCTATTGTTCCAAGTGTCCGAATTCACCACAAATGTGTTTACAATGTTTCAACGCACACCATACGAGATAGTATAATGCAATATGTTATCTTATATGAATTAGTAAAAATTATAGTATAATATGTATATTTGTAGTATTGTTATGTTGTATATCCTATATTTATATTTCAATACTAATTCCATTAAATTCGTTTTAAAAATTTATCTGAAAGTCGTATTAACTTGAATAAGAAGAGCGTCACCCATATTTGTGTGACGAGGCCCCCACGGAAGCAAACCCGTCACCCAGATCTGGGTGACGTGGCGACGAAAGTGTTAAATATCAGTTATTCTTTACATTGGAGCAATTTTAATTGAATGAATCTGAGAAAGTTTTTCAGTTAACTCAACTATATTAAATCGATTTTATTCATTACATTTTATTATATTCTTCGTAATTTTATTTTTATTATTCATCTAATATATCTTCATAAATCAGGATCTATTAATCCCCTGGGATTAAATAGTAATTTAAATTAAATTACATTTCATAAATTTTTATAATTAAAGATTCAATAACATTTATTATTTTATTAATTTCAGTTATTATTTTAACACTTCAAAATCTTTATATACTAGGAGACCCAGATAATTTTATTAAAGCTAATCCTATAATTACTCTTATTCATATTAAACCTAAATATTTTTTATTTGCTTATGCAATTTTACGAGCTATTCCTAATAAATTAGGAGGAGTAATTGCTTTATTAATATCAATTTTAATTCTAATATTACTACCTTTTTTATCAAATCCTAAATTTTTTAAAAATAAATTTAAACATATTTAATAAATTATATTTTTGAATATTAGTGTCTACATTCTTTATATTAACTTGATTATTAATTTTATTACCAACGTTTATTTATTTATCTAATTTAATTGTGTGATAATGCGGAGAAATGAAAGGATATAATAAATGTTTGTAGAGAAAACTGATCCCTCGAACCGGTTAAATGTTTTATAGAAACGTAAATTTCAAAATAAAATGTTTTGATTTTTAAGGTTCGACATAATTGTTCAGTTGGACCAGATTAAATAGTATTTTTCGGATGCATTTAATTTCGTTTTATTTATTATATGTTATAAAGGATTAATTTGAATTTCAAGATCAAAATTTTTTCTTTAGAAAAGAGGTTCTTTTTTTGTAACCAAAATACGACTAGAGTGGTTTCCTATCAGTATCAATTGGTCTTAGGGATATAATAGATCTGGGTGTTTAATTTTAGGGGTAGTGAAGCTTGCGTTAATATCATATTTACAGAAAAACATAGATCGAGGAAAATCCGAAAGAATTTTTTAAGAGCTGGCTAAATAGGCAGGTCGAAAACGAACTCTAGAGATCAATGGGACATTTCTCGATTCCAAGAACATTTTTTTTTCTTGGAGAAAACCACATTTCCTTTACCATGAAGAACCTGAGCGATCCCGGATTTATATAAATGGACATTTTTAGTTCGACACACACAAACTGCACAAACGGACCAATAATAGTACTACAAATTACGTGTATTATCATTATTGGGAAGCACACTATGGAGATTTATATTTAGCAGTTTCATTTTGTTCGAAAATATTATTATAAGCGGGTTTATAAGCTAATTATTATTTAGGATTATTGTAAAAAATTATTCCTTGTTGTGTCTTAATAAACGAAAGTTGTTTTGTTCAAACCATCTATTGTTATTTAAATAATTCAATGAAATATACTTTGTCAATATAATTGCTACATTTTTAAACTATCACTATTGATTTTTTTTTACTTTTTTTACAATACGATACTGAACTTACAACGATACTGAAACTTTTACGAAAATAACTATCAAATTTTAGAAATGTACTAATTATTTAATTATATACTATATTAGATACAATTATTATATAGTATATCGAAAATTTCAGTATTACTTATTTGCCAACCAAATATTTTTTTATTGTTAGTAATAATATATCACGATAATTATTTCTTGCATTTTCTACCACAAAAATAAAATAAAATTCATTTGTATGATAGTCCTATTATAAGAAATTGAAAAGTACGTTCTGAATAATTTGTGTTCGGTGAAATTAAGGGATTTGACCGTTTTATATTGCGAACGGAATAAATTAGATAACGACGGCGTTGAAACTTTAGATTTTTTAGAATCACACACTTATGACAATAATTTCAAATTACTTAAGTCTTTTATTCTAAAAACAATTTGATTGGTATATTATTTGTGAAATACAGTTATATTATATATTACGTTTCATGAAAATTTAAAATAATATAGTGTAGTAAAAACATGATTTTAAAACATTGATTTAAGGCATATGCCAACTATACTCTCTCCTATTTACCCACGCCGTACATGCCTGTAGAATTGTACATAAGTCCTACCTATAAACTTTTATACTAGTAGATTTTCACCAATAAATCGAATTAATTAAATTAAATCTGTAAAACTATATATATATAATAAAAGTAAATACATATCAGAAAATTTATATTCGTTTTCATAAGCAAACAACGTATTTGGTTTTGAGACAAATTATAAATATTATGTATCCAAAAATTATCTACTCTGAAAAATTTAATCGAAACACTTTTCTTTCGTTAAGTTTTATTTTATACTACAATCATGTCAAAACGAGGGTATGAGGTAAACTATCAAACAGTTAAGAAAGTGAATACAAGACGTTGCTATTCTTGAGAAATCAATATAATCTGTGGGACCATCTTCCGACCCTGTGGGGATAAATTTTAAATGATAGAAATCAAAAATGAATGCTGTCTTAGTCAATAATTATTCTTAAAAAGCAACCAACGTGTAAGGGAATTGAATCTAGTTGTTACTTCTTCATACCTAAGTAGTTAATTTACAATTTCAATAACCTTACTCAAATTATATAATTTCTTTTAATTGTAACAATTCTTTAACCGAAGTTTTATTTAAACTGAAAATATATACTGTTCATTAACTTTAACGATATTAAAAATTATATTTATGTTTGCATTAACATGTTAATTGTCACAGTGATTTTATTACATAACCTGCCATGGCGCTAAAACGAATTTGTTATTATTATGCATTACATATTATATTAAAATATTATCTGAAAAAGATAAGTTCTATAAAGATATATGAAATGCATTTATCTTACTGAGTGATTATAGGTAACCCCCAAAGCGCTTAGATGCATTTATTTGTGTTGACTGGATTAGTAAAATCCCGAGATAATGCAATTGAAGAATTGAATGCCTTTTATCGCGTGTAAACTTACTTAAAAAACTAGCTCAATACAAAAAATGCAAGGACAAACCAAAACAGGACGATTTTATACATTTTTACAACAACAATTGTTTTAATCTATGTAGGACAAACACAAAAACCCATACTGAAAAATTCGAGACTGTACTGGTTCACCTTTCTTTTATTTGAAATATTTCAATACGACACATTACAATATGCGTGCATAATATTTAAGTATATATGTTATAATTATTTATTTAAATAAAACTACATTTATATGTTTTATATGACAATAATTTCCTCGAACAACTGCAGTAATGATAATAATATTGAAAAATTTAAATATATGGAAATTTATTTAAATTATCTTCTTTTTTTTCTTCTTTTTTATTAGGACTTCATCCTGTTATAGCTTTTATTGCTATTTCCGAGAGTGTTTTATTGTTTTTACCGAGGGTAGGTTACTAGCCTCACCCTCATATAATATTTAAATATGTTCTTGATAATCATGGCTTCACCGGTCATCGATGTGACCCCTGTAGCGCTTTAAGCTAACTTACAATTAATATCGGTTGCTGGTGGTGGCTATGACATTCAACGTTTGAACATTATGATGTTGTTGTACAGCTTGAATTAGAAATTTTATAAGAAAATTCATTTCTGGAACAGGATATATCAATCTTAAGAATTATTTGGACTTTGTCATCTCTTCAACAATTTTTATGCTATTTTTTTTAGAAGTCTCTTTATTGAGATTTATGGTAATCAAATTGAATTTAACTTTTATCGCAATACTTCTTATGAAATAGTAACTGTAAATACATATTGAATGGTTTCTTAAGAGAATCTATCTTTTTAATAGAACATACTAAAACTTAATTTGTAAAAGTAAAACTTCATAAACAGAAGGAACTATATCGAAATAATTTTTCTTTAAATTTATGAAAATAAATTTTTGTTTTCGTTTAATTTATGAAAATAATTATCTTATTCGAATTTGAGAAGGTATGAGAAAAATAATTCTCTATTTTTTTAAGATAAGAGATCTAAATTATAAAAACTAAAATATATTTTAAAAATTTTTGATCGATCTTTTCTTTTTTTGATCTAGAATATTAAGTAAAATTATGTTTTAAACATTTCGTTATTCAGTCTTGTGTTCGTTTAATTTATTTCCACGCTCAATTTTTATCTCGTTGTAGGCAAGATATGTTTAACCTAAGAAGTCACTTAAGAAAAGACCAAAAAAATTCTTGCTGCTAAGGCTCAAATTTGGTATATTAAGATTATTGAGACCGCTGATTATAAATTAAAATTGAAGATAACACAAAAAGAAAAGAATTAATCTATTGCGGTAAACACATATGTTTAAAAAAGATCAAATTTCATTGAAATTTGGTATAATAATGTTTTGAAGTTACTAGTTGCAAATTAAAAATCAAAATATAAAATAGATTCAATATAGTGGACATATATACATAAATTTTTGAAATTTTAACCATAGATGATATACATTTACAAAATTCAAAATACGAAGTAATTATAATTAAAATGAAACTTGATCTTTTTCTAGGGCTTCTTAGAAGCATACTAAATTCGCTGCTAATCATTCCTCATGACAACTTTTGTCTTAATGATACGAAGAATCTAATAGGAATTTCCCCTTTTATTTAAATTAATTAATTCATTAGATGTTTGTAGTATTACAAAAACGTTTTTAAATTTTTTTCTATTTGTTTAAATTCATTATACGCATTCAATCGTATTGGACAAAGCAGTAAGTTTTAAAGATTGCATAGAAGTGAAGAATCCTAGATCTAGAACGATTGAAACATTTTATCTATTAGGATAGGTGGTTTAACCCTTGAAGACATGCGCTTAAAATCTTATCTTTACTTACAATTACAGATGTAAAAATAACTAGCTTCTTTATTTTTAGTTTTATTTTTTTTTAATTTTTAATTTTCTTTTTGTATTTTTTTTTGTATTTTTTTATTATTTTTTTTATTTTTTACTCTTTTTTATTTTTTATTCTTTTTTATTTTTTATTCTTTTTTATTTTTTATTCTTTTTTGTCTTTTTTTGTCTTTTTTTTTTGTCTTTTTCTTGTTTTTTTTTCTTTATTATTGTTTTTATTTTTTTATTTTTATTCCTTTTTTTATTTTTTAAATTACATTAATTTTCTACTTTACAATTTGTCCGTGAGCATAAGGTAAATTTGTTTTTTTGATTACATTGAAATAATATTTGGGTAGTAATGTACTACTCTTCAGGGTTATCGTTTTCTTTTATAATTTTTATGGATATAAGTTTACCGGATGTTTCCTTTTTAGTCTTTTTCTAATGTGAGTAGTAAGCGTTTCTGCGGCTAGTTGGCTGGAGTGTAACTGTGGGATTTTCTTCTTATATTTTGTTGTAAAATTTTCTATTTCTTCCATCATTGTCATCAGTACAAGGTCCTTTCGTATATTTCACTTCGTATGAACCATATAGTGCGTCGACTATCATTCTCAGTATTTTCGATTGCATTTATTTTAGCTTTATTATATAATTCATTACTGCCGCTCCCTATAGTGATATCTGAAAGGTCCATTATTGGTTTTATAATGATTTTATAAACTGTTAATTTATTTTCTAGGCTGACCTTGAATTTTTGCCTAGTTTGTCGAATAACTATGTTATTTAGTCTAATATCCAAAGAGTCTTTTTCATACAGTGTTAAAGCGAAGTGGATGTATTTGCTTGTGTTTGCTTTTATCCTTTTTTCTTCTAACTATTTTTCTATTTTTCTTACGTTTTCTTGTTAAAAGGTCATCGCTACTGCTGGGTCAGAATGATAGCTAATATATAGCAGTGTCACCATCAAACGTTAGTATTTTTCTTCCATCATTAGTTGGAGTATCACCTGTATAGAGTGTGTATGGGACAGTGTATCAGTGTGAGGGTCTAAGGACACTTCTTTGTGGTACATCAGCTTTGATTTCTTAAATTTCGAAGTACCCATCATTGATTTTTATAATAAAGGTCTTGTCCCTTAGATATGATGATGCAAGTAGATTATACATTTGCATTAGTAAGAGGGTTCTAGATTTATCTACGAGCCCTACATGCCACACTTTTTAGAATGCTTTTTTAATGTCGGTCCAGTTGCAATAATTTGTGAACCCTAAACGTAAAATGGTAAGTTTAGCATTACGAACTCCTGTGCTGAGACGGATTTGTTACCACCAATCGACTGAAAGTAATCCTGCCATTTCTGTGAGGTAATTTTTTGTCCTGGCGGTGCATATATAGCCGAAATTCTAAATTTATTAGTGTTAGAATGTACTGTAACTGTAGTTGCTTGATTGTGTTTGTGGCAAATTTGACTATATAGATGGTGTTTGATGTCACTTTTCAATATAAATGCTTGTAACTTCGTGTGCCTTCTCTTATGGGATGTCTTGTTTTGAACATATTGTAATATTAAATTTTCATATAGTATCTTGTGGTAAAGTGTGTGTGGGTTTTCGAAATGAGTATATCAATATTGTTATTGCATAAGAATGTTTCTGTCTCTATGACCCTTTGTTGCAATCTTTTAGCGTTTCAAAATGCTATTTTCAGGATATCTTTATTTTTATTTCTTAGTTATCGCGTTTGCGAGCAATTGTAGCTTAGTTATTGTTTGTTATTTTACTATTTCGTTTAATTTTATTATTATTTTTGTTAGTATCCTGTATTTCTAATTGATTCTTTGAAGAGTTTCTTGATTTCTGTAGCGTCATTTGTTTCCCTTTCGTTTATTAATTGTATTGTAAGTCGTCTATGCATAACTATTTGAGTCAGTAAAATTTATTTTTTCCTCACATTGTGTTTAGAACAGTGTACCTATGTATCACCGTTTAAGTAAGTTACCTCTTTTTTGTTGTATATTTTGCTGCGGATGTACTCTGCTTGGAGGAATTAAGATGAGTTTTTTTGAAGCTACTTTCTTATCTCACAACCATTGTAACTAATTAGTAGTTGTTTCTTTGCAATTGTAGCACTTTATTGACTCTATCTTTCTTAAAATGGGGCAGTTAGTTGACAGGTGATTTTGTGCACATCTTACGCACGTAGGTGTTCTATTGCAATAATTTTTTCTATGTAGTATTGCTGAAATCTTATGCACTGCTGCATATCTTTTTTATGTCGTGGTGGTTCTACGCTGATTATAGTATTTAGCATCTTGTTTATACTAAAAATATCCTTGTTATTGCTTCCAGGCGAGAATTTTTCCATAAACAACGGCAATACTTGTTTCATATCAAATTTCGTCATACAATTTACATCTCTTATCTCATGTCCCAGCTTAAAATCCTTTTTGACGGTTGTATTGGCTTTTTTTCGGACGTAAGCCTCTGATGACTGTCTTGTAGCTTTCTTCCGTCTTCAACTGATTAATGTGATAAACTGCCTTTTATGATTTTAGAGCTTGTTTTACTTTACGAAATATTTCAGGAATATTTGTTTGTATTTTTAACTTGATGCAGTTTTATTTGTTTTTAAATATAGTTTTTTGTCTCAGTGCTGTATAATTAAGCAACTCAATAAAGGGGTTCTACTGTTTGAGCTACAACGTAAATTGGTTGTAGTTTAATAAAATGAGTTGTTAGTAAGCTTCTATAATTAGGTTTATCTCTACCTCTTCTTTTAACCCTTTGCGGTCATATGTCGAGTGTGACGCAAAATCGATTTTCGTTCTGGTGCGTCCTTTGTCGAGTGTGGCTCGACATCATTTTGTGTACTGCCGCTTTGTGCTCTGTATTAAGTTTCACCCGCGATTATTTCTCAATTTTACGTCTCATTATTAATAAGTTACGTTAGTAGGGTCATAAATGTTTTCCAAAGTAAACGCTACCAAGCGGATAAGCGACTAATGAAATCTGTTCGGATCAGCTGGAACGAAATGGTGAAGAGCTTGGTCCGCAAAGGGTTAATGAGCTAAACGAATTTGATTTTGATATTTCTTGTAACCAGGGTTGCGTCTCGGAATCGTATGAATGCGAGATTACTTCACGATTTTTACTTGCTTTAACTTCTTTCCAGTTATTATTTCGATCGTCAATACTTGTTTTGGCTACTATTTTCTTCGTAATTTTGTAATCCACAAAACCGAACTTGTGCTCGGATTTTTGGAATCTGCAGTTTTGTGTATGTTTAACTTATCAATTTTTATTAGGATATATTTATCGCCGTTAGCGATAATTTTAATTGATATTCGGTAGATTTCATGGCATTATTAGAAGATCGAACCATCACAGCACTCGCTAGCCGTAAGTCATCTGTTTACTTTAAACGCTTTAAAAAGTTTAACCAATGCTCGGAAAAAAGTCGAAGTCGAAACAGGTATTCCTGCTTTAACAACTTTGCTGATCAACCAGAAATATTTATGTAAATTTCTGAACGCAAATAGCTCGAAAACAGACTAATCGACGATTCAAAGGGACATTTGTAATTTTAGCCAAATTTTCTAAATAATCCTTACGTTTGCTCCGGTATATCTTTTTCTCTTTTGAAACATCGTCAAAGACTTTACCTTTACTATATTGTTCTTAAGTCAAATGTTAAATTCTAGCCGCAATTAAACAATTTGTTTTAAAATCAGCTTAAATCTTTTTAATAGCAGTGTGTTTTAACTTGTAGCCTTTCTTCAATTATAACAACTTTTGCAATAAACTTGTATATTCCGTATTAGTTTAGTGCCTCGATTTTGTATTCCTTTTATACAATCTAATATTACTTTTAACAAAATCTCTCACATTTTCTAAAAATAGCGGACATTACATTATTTAAAATAAATACAATGTTTTTCCTATATAAAAAAAAAATGTATGCCTATTATCATGTGATGCTTTATAATAATTACTAAATACAAAGTAAGATTACTTAATTACTTCATTTTTTACTTATCCAGTAATCCTAAATGTTTTTAAGAATATATACAGTTTTTTCGGACAGAAAGAATATTTTTTGCAGTTAAACGTAGATAATAGTTAATTTTTTATTACATTGGAAATTTATGTCAATGGACATTAAACCTTGCTAAACTTTATATATAGCCATTTCTACTAGGATTGTGTTAAAATGATTGATTTTTAGAAAAAAGTTATATTATTGACAATTATCGTAGATAATAGATTGGAAGATAATGTAATACGCATTAGATTAACCCCTTGCACTATTTTGACGAGTCTGACTCGTGATGAAAATTTTAGGCCAAACATGAATATCACGAGCTTGACTCGTACTCGACATTTCAGGACGAACATGAATATCACGAGTCCGACTCGTACTCGACATCTTGCTTTCGATCGTGAAAATAGGTTTCAAATTTCGGCACGCGCGCTCCGCCGCTCGCCTTTCACCGCGATGATCGAGGCAGCCGCGTTTGACCTGGCGTTTCCTGAGGTTCCGAATAGTGCAAGGGGTTAATAATATTATTTAATACATTATATAAATAAAACGTAGGTAATAAAATGTAATACAATACTGTAGTAATAATTTAACGCGTTCACGATTGGCTGAACTACCAGTTGCAAATATAAGAAGTAAAAAATTGATGACAAAAATCTATTGTTTTCTGTTATTTCAATTAAATTATTTTCCTCGTCATCATCGTTGACAGAAAATTCTAGCTCATCGGATGTGTCAAATGTCATTATTTTATCTATATTATCTTTAGTTTCCAAAATTTATTGTTTTTTGAAATCCGAATACTACCCCTATATGCTATTTATTTCTTTTATTGATGTCTTATTTTTAGAATGTTATGACATTTTTCAATTAAATGAGCCGTTTATTTTGATAATAACCTAAGATTATTTTTTTTTTCCGAGAAATGTTTTTAATGGCAGTTGACTTCTAGTTGTAGATGTTATTACGATCAACAATAAAAAAATATTAAAATGAACTTAGGCTACTTTCAAGATAAACGGCTCAAATATCTACTAAAAATAATACGCTATATACAGAATACAAAATTTAGATCGAAGTATGGTTGGCTTACTATTCTTTCCTTCAAATAAGTACTTACAACTTAATATGCAACAGGGAAACACTTTTGAACTTTTGTACTATGATTATTCTCTTTCCTGTAATTATAAATTTGTTCTGTAACACCTACCTTACTTTACAGTCAGTTTACACTTTTGTAATAATGGACACTTTCAGACAATGTAATAAAAAGATTCATTCCGCTTTCAGTTTGTCCTTCAAAGAGCACATTTAGATAATCTTATTTTTTGTATTGAGTGTATAAATTCAAAAGAATAAATGTCTTCATAATTTTTCTGATTGGTCAGATTGACCGGTCGTAGTAAATAGGAGAGGCTACAACTACTTTCCCTCAAAAAAAAAAAACAGGAGAGAAAAAGTAAGTAATGAAACATTTAATGTATGCATATTTTTAAAAATTCCGTAAAAATAAATAGCCATGTGATAAGATTGTATGTGAGAAATTATACCCAAAAGTTTAAAAATTGTTAATTCGACCAGCAGTAATAGGTTTAGCGCTTATGTGGACCTTCCACGATATCTCAACGTGTAAACAATATAAGCTATAAACAACACTATGTAGATTATTTCTTTTTTACTTTTATCAGTTTTGTAACGAAATATCTGAGATTTTAAAAAAAAATCTGTGATCAATAACGAAGCATTATAGTGCTCAATAGTTAATAAATGTAAATACTTTTGACAAATAAGAAAAATTAAATTTTTCTTTGAAAATGATTCGAAAAATATTTTTGAAGTTATACTTCTTTTGGCGCGTTTGGGAAAATGTGATGAAAGTGAAATTTTTACGAGCGACATGTTAAAAATCGACACCACGAAGTTTGTAGGTATTTACGATGCACAGCATCGTACTTAGTGCTGCTTGACTTAAATGATCGAGCGGGAAGTAGTTCTATTACCGAGTCATGGGTTGTTGACGCATAAAGTAATTCGATATATATCTCCCTTATATTTAGTGTGGACTTATTTTAATATTTTTTTTATTCTTTTTTATATATATAATAGATCGATCGATTGAAAATATGTTTTCTTTCTTTTTTTTTTGTTAAATAAATAATTAATAATAATTGGTAGCTTATCTTCTCATACTTTTAATCCTACCCCTTTTTATCTGGTCACGCTATATATACAAATATATATTTATAAAATTTAATAAATAAATAAATGAATAAAAATATAATAATAAAAGAAAAATAATCGGCTTACATTAGCGGATATTATCGATCATCAAGCAGGGAGGGGGAAACAGGTTTCTTTATCATACTATATTCTATGTAAAAAGAAAATTAACGACGACGACGACGACAACAACAATAACTTTTTTGAAGTTATTTTTTTAAAGTTATTTTTGAG
>QUOG01000194.1:0-18596 GCA_010416905.1 Polistes dorsalis
AAAAAAAAACAATTTTTAGAAAATTTGAATGTGTCCATCTATATTTTTTAGAATTTCCAAATTTTACCATATACTATATCCAGCGTACATAAATGTACGTAATGCTTAATGTCAATGTTTCTTCCGTTTGTAGTTTCTAAAATATTAGCTAGTCTGTTTGAATTTTTTATCATTGAGTCCATATACGTCGAAACTTCTTTTAATACTGGATTTAAGATTGTTCGATGAATGTCCCATATTGATGCTTTAAATACGAGAATAATTCTTAATTTAAATATTTATAGTATCTTTTTTATATATTTATTAATTAATAAATAAGAAAAGAGAGATTCTCATATATTCATGTGTAGGTGTGTAGGCATTATATGCAATCATAAAAAAAGAAAACTATTTTAATTAGCAATCGTCTAAAAGACATATTTAAAAAATACTGTATTAGAGTAGGGTATACACAGTTTTTTCTTATTAATTAAGAAGAAAGCATGTGAATCTACAGTTTACCTGGTGCAGTAGGTAATCTATCACCTACAAGATTTTTGAAAGGGAAATATAGAGACCTTTTTTTATAACCGTTAGAACTTTTTGATAGAATCTAAAAAGGAAACAAAAAATTAATGTAAAAAAAAGCCGAAATAAAAAAAATCTTATTCGGGGAAATCGTTTCTAAAGAAGTGCAGTAAATTTGATAGATCTTACCTCAATATTTTCAGGATCATCCAAGACTACGACTAATTTTGGGCCAATCCACAGTAGCCACGGCGAAGAATAGATTGTGGATAATTTTATTATTTTATGAGTTATATCTAATTGTAGGACAAATTTATTGAATAGAAGTCGCATAAATATAGATATTATAAATAATAAATAAAAGTATACCTTTCATATCACCAAGTAATACATTCAGATTTCCAATCAGAGGATAAGGCTTTGGACCTGAGCATTTTTTTACCAATTTATGTTCATGAAATTTATCTGATATATATTTGATTAAATAAAATAACAGTATCATTATTACTATTGGAGTAAAAAATTTAGTAATATACAACATGTTTAGTTTAACAAATTATAAATTATAAAACAACTCAAAGTAGTATTAAAATACGTATGGATCTTCTCTTGTATGCTAAGAACAGATATTAAGTTGATACTCCGCAGTGACTTCTTGTATCTTTTGTGTTTTAACAGAAACTAAGAAAGAAACATCAAACTGGAGAATATTTAAGCAAAACCAATATAGTACTTTGTCATGTTTTCAAGGATACCATCAACACTTGTGGCGAAAATTAGACAAAAAGATCTATTTTATCTATTCATTTATTCCGTGCGTAATAATACTAATTTACATAAATAGAAAAAGTTAATCGCGGTTATAAACATAGTTTCTTCTTAAAGAAATCTTCTTTTTTTACCCTTCGCTCTTGACTTTGTATTATGCTAATAAAGTAGATAAACGAGATACATTAAATGAGATGCAAGAAGTGTTTGGATTATAGGTCAGATTGAAATGACTTTATTTTTTATTATTATTATATAAAAGTACCGATTAGTTTAAATTATTCGAGAAAAAGTACATAATTTCCCTTATCTTATTAAAATGTTAAATTAATATGCAAGACAAAGTTTTCTTTTTCTAGCACGTCTTTTTTAGCACGATTTCTTATTTACTTCTGTTACGTGTTTTATTACACTATCTTGTCTGATAATGATTCAACAAAAATTCGTTAGAAAATTATTGTTACATAAAAACGTAATAGTCCGGGAGTATGTGGCCATCAAACGGTATGTAATTTACCAAAATCCAAAATTCATTCAGTAAATCTCTCATAACTAATATACATTAGGCGGAAACTAAGCTTCGCGGTGGTCCACATGGCGTCACTTAGGTAGCATAGTTACAAAATTTAGACCAACTTCAAGAGCATTTTACCAAGACTGTCATCTGAATATTTTATTTTCTATTATTATTATTACAAAAAAAATAATTACAGACAATTGTGAAAGTTTTGAAGTTATAGCAAACACTTTTGAAAGTGCCAAGAAAAAGAACAAATATCAAATATATTTTAACAAATCTAAACTTTCTATGTTATTTATTATAGTATTAGGAGCCTACATTTTACACAGTAGACATGTTCTACGGTATCAAAAAATAAAATAATAACATCCCGGTAGACACAACGAAACCTTATCTATAAACAATAGTAAGTATGACAGTATAATGACGATAATAATATTATAATTGAAATTTGTATTTGTATTTTTTATCCGTTTGAAACGAAATAGGAATTTGATAAAAGAAAGTAATAGTTGTTTACGCAATTACAAAATAATATATTTTCATATCTATAACAAATTTTATGTTGTTCTATCATTCGATGTCATCTTCGGAATCATTTCAATCATACGATGGATTTTCATCTTCCACTCAATTGATTTCTTTAACACGTCGAGCACTACGTGAATTCTTAAGGATATACCCGTCTGGCCACGCGCGCGTTACTTATGTTAGTATTAATTAAAATAATTGTGCCAGTCACCGGTGACCGGTGACATGGAACTTGACGTGTTAAAAATTAAATTCAAATTTGTAAATTGAACCAATCGAACTTTAAAAAAAAATTTATTATAACTAGATAAAAAAAAAGAAAAAATAGAAAAAAAAAATTAAATAAAAGCTCACAAAATTATAAATTTAATTACGCTCACTATATTATATACGATATTACGCACTCTATACCAACGTTCCAAAATACTCTAAAAATATTCGACGAAAAACCGTTACCGAAATGAACTGCAAAAAAAAAGACGATTTGTTCGAGGGAATACAATAATACTGTATCATTGAGAATAGAGAAATAAAAAAGATCTCTTTAGTATCTACATAGTATAGTACTCATATACATGCGTATGCACGGGCTGTAGGCAAGGTTTCGTTGTTTGCCGGGATGTTATTACCGTAGAGCATGTCTGCCGTATAAAATATAGGCTTCTAATACTATAATAAAAAACGTATTATAACGTATTAACGTATTTTAGATTTGTAAAAATACATTTGATTACGGATTCTAACGAACTTTGGTATATCAGTAGTATACTTTTAAGGTGTTATCGTGGTAAAATATTTTTATCTATCGGCCAGCCAATTTCGAGAAAAGAGCTTGTACAGTTTTTCTTTTTCTTATATCCGTGTTATATTATTTTAAATCTAACCACTCTAATAAGTGGCGCATTAGCGTAAGTAATAGGGTTCTCGCTTCTCGGGTTATTAGTAGTTATTATTCGATCTTTTTTGGGGTAAGTTCTTTTTTGTATAAGTTTTTTCAATCTATAAGTTTAAAAATTTTCTTTTTCTTGTTTCTTAATTTTTAATTATATATATAGGAAAGAGAATTTAAATTATTGCAAAAAAATTAGAAACAACAAATTTTTTAACAGGTATATAAAAATATATAAAATTTCAACAGTAACAAGCAACAAATATATATACTCTAATTATTAACAATTTCATGTATATATAATAATAATATCATGCCTTTTAACAGATCTAGTTTGCTTCCTTCGTTAGCAAAAGTTTTATTATAGCTACATTGATAATAAATACTAGCATCCTAAAAAAAGCAAAAGACATGAGTTATTAGGGACATTAAAATTTTATATATTTTTATATACCTGTTAAAAAATAGAATGTTAACTGTAATTCAACTAATCGTCTTCCTTTATTTTATTTGCGTAATATGATAAGGAATTTTATTATATCTAATTTTTTTGTAATAATTATAATACTCTTTTTTTTATTTTAATTAGAAATTAAGAAATGTGAAAAAAAATTTTATAACTTATAGATAGGAAAAAGGTATACAAATATTAAAACTTCCCCCAAAAAAGATCGAACACTTATTACTGGACGTGAGAAACGAAAACGCTACTACTTTTACCTTAGACGCGGCGCCACTTATTATAAGTAGTAAGATTTAGAAAGAATATATCAACGGTTATAAGAAAGAACAAAATTTTAAAAGTTCTTTTCTCAAAATTGGCTGGCCAATTGATGAAAATATCTTACCACGATAACACGTTAAAGGTATACTACTGAAATATCAAAAGTTCGTTATAAATGCGTTAGTGCTCTAGAGTAATGTTTCCTTGTATGAAAAAGGGGCGCGGCGAACGATCTTCCGTGACCAAAAATTTTGACGTTAAAACGAAGATTTAAATAAATTGTCCTTACATTCAAAAATGAATGGTACATTCCGATATCATAGTTGCATTAGCTTAGAATTACGATGAACTGTTTAAAAGTTACACCGCAGATGAGATCACGTGCAGTATGATTCTAAATTTTACTGGTTCTCGAATTTTATATATTAACCAAATATGGTATTTTACTTGTGAGAAACGACAAATAGTATTTGTCATATAGTGTCCAGTCGAAGAATCAACTGATTTTTCATAAAAACGATTACGTGAACAATACACCAAGCTGGTTATAACGCGTTCCCAAGGCTTCGTAATACGGTGGCGCCACACGTAATAAATACGCACACAAACACACGTACTTTATTATATTCTATATAAGCAGACTTTACTACCTCTTCAGTCGGAAATATGACGGCACACACAAGCACACATACAAATAACGCTTGGTAGAAAAGAGTAGGGTGGCTACGAAGCACCGCATACAGAGGAGACCGAGATAATAAGAAAGCCAGTATACTGTATTCTATCTCATTCTCTTGCAGGCTAAATCCTATACTTATAAGTATATGTTTGTCTCTTTTTAATGTCGGTACGTCATTCTCGTTCCATCGACTGCGTTTCATCGACTACGTCTCATCGATTTCAAATCACAACGATCCTAAAGAAATTTTCACTGAAACAAAAAACGATTTATACATGTAAAGTGTAGTTTTATATTAAAACCTAATAATTTATGTCTTTTTAATACATAGAAGACTCCGAACATTAATGATGAAGGTAATCTTTAATATTTATTTAATAAATGTTTTGATGAACTATGTATTTTTAAAGTTATGTAATATATTTTATAGTTGCTGAAGAAATTTCAATAAAGGGACGAAACGTTTATCAAGATCAAAACGTAACGTTCTGATTTCTTTTTGAAGTTATACTTCTTTTGGCGCGTTTGGGAAAAAATTATGGGAGTGAATTTTTACGATATGCGTGCGCACTGACCAAGAAATTAACACGATGATGTTTGTCGTTATTTACAATGCGCAGGCAAAGCTATTTGAATCATTGGACTCTATGAAGTAAGTCGATAAATCTCCCTTACATTTAATGTGTAATATTACAATTAATATTAATAAAATAATTGACTTTTATTTGCAGAAACTTAAAGCAGTTATATTTCATAGGATATAAATCCTTATAATAACCATATGAAATATACCTTTTATATATATACATATGTTACAGCCTTTTAATAAAGTCGCTTTAAAGATACTTATCCTCAGCTTGAACAGAATACTTTGGTATCCTTAGAATATCAAATTATTATTTAAGCAACGTTGAAAAGAATACATTATCGCGCACAGGCACAGCCGGACGTACGGACCCCTCCCTCCCAAACAACTCATTCACGCAACCATTCACACTCACAAATGCGAGCATGGTGGGGATTATTGAGTCAGCGCGTGTCGCTATACTTTGCGTACCTCTATAAACTGAGTCTTAACTTACTGTTAGTTATCGTTGGTGTGTTATTATGTAGGGCCCACTGTTATCTATCGTAGGAGAAGATTATATTACCTTTAGACCCATATTCATATAGATTCCCTCGGAACATCTGTACCTTTTGTTCTCTATAGTATCGGAGAATTGTTAGGAAATGTTAGAAATATGAATAAATTTCCGACTTTGTTGGAAGGCGCTTTGCATTGATGACAATGCCGGGGTATTATTAGCAATGACGGATTTCCGACTGTGCCGGTAACATATAATTCTTTCTCGATCTTAGTTTATAGGAAATAGAAATAATCTTAGAGATTAGGTCCCCTCGAGAGGAAAGGTCTAATGTTTTTCCCTCTTTTGTTTAAACGTGCAGGTATGGACGGGAAAATTCCGAAGACCTTAGAGTGTGATGTACTCCCACTCTAAGGCGTTACGTACGGTTAGAAGAAATACCTGTTGATAACCAATAAAGAATCCGTAATTTTATAAGAAACGCCCTGTAAGACAAAGAGTCATTCCCCTTCCACTGTATATTGGCTATATAGACAGAAATCAGACCAGAGTGCGAAAGTCCTTTCGAAAAGTAAAATATATAAGAGTTTTCTAGCTAGTTGCATTGCTGTGGAGTTTGTATTTTTGTATTTACTTGTTTATTGTTAAAAATAAGATCCCTTCTTTTACTACGTCGTTTTAACTATTATTCATTCCGACCTATAACCGAACATGACGAGAAAAGAATCACTCTTCTAATTTAAAACTAATAACTTTATATTAAATTTGAAAATTACTATATGATAATTTAACTTCAATGAATGAAATCAAATATCAATTATTATTATTATTATTGAATAATAATTAAATGCGTTTATTTTTCAGTCTATTCGTGATATTCCATCGTTTATTGTTAACAATAGGAATATCGATATTCTAAATGAAAACTGGAGACGTATAGTTTTTAGAATTTATTGTTTATTTGTTAAATTAATTATTACAATTATTTTATTAGGAAAATAGTATTGACAAAAATGATACATATTATCGCTTGTTAAATCTCAAGAATATAGTTTCAGTTGTATGCAAAGTTATTCCGAATTTTAGTTTAATATTTTCAGCTGAAACTGGATTGTCTATACGAACAGAAAATTTTCTTAATAGACTAGCAGCCATCACCTTCATTTGGATCATAGCAAATTTTTGACCTAAAAAAGTAATATTAAAATAACAAATACTTTATTGATGAACTATTTAGATTACTAATTCAAGAATGGATAAAAATATGCTTTTACCTATACATCCTCTTTTCCCAAAGCTGAACGGACGAAAACATTTCTGGTTATAATTTCCCGGCAAGAATCGATCCGGGTTAAATCTTAACGGATCAGTCCAATATTTACATTTTCGATGCAATGAAAATATTGAAATTACTACGTGACAATTTTTTGGTATTATGACATTGTTGTTCACTTAAAAAAATAAATAAATACATATTATTACTATAAAAGACAGTTATGTCAATAGACAAAAAAATGTACTAAAAAATTCTCTATTATATTTAAAAATACCTTTTGTGTCCCTATATAGTTTGCGTGCAATAAATGGAACAGAAGGAAATAAACGTAATGTTTCCTTGATGACTTGATCCAAATATTTCATTTTCCTAGTATCTTCCATTGTAATAGGAAAATCTATTGGATCGTTTGTGCCGTACAAATCGTATAACTCTTCGTACACTTGATTCTAGAATCAGAAAAGCAGAATACATGGTACAAGAGTTTTATATAAAAATATATATGATTTTTAAAGATAATGACAAATAAGATACTGCTTAAGAGCTTTCTGTGCGTACTTGAATGTCCGGAAACGTGGCCAGCATTAAAAATAAAAATGAAAGTGTATTAGCGGTAGTATCGCTTCCCTAAAAAATAAAACAAATCTTTTTTACTTTTAATAGTTAAAAAAATATTTCATCTAATCTGAAGTAAATTAGTCTTACTGCTAAAACTATTGTATTTATTTCATCACGAATATCTGCCTCCGAATATTCTCCGGTCTCGTAAAATGATTTAAAAATTGCATCTAGAAATGGACTGGTATCTTTTCCTTTAATTAGAGGAGCATATAATAATATATTATTTAAAATTATTATAAAAGAATTTATCTGAAAATACATTATTAAAAGAATATTTTTTCAAATGGTTATTTTTACTTGAATATGGACCTTTTCCTTCCTGGGTAAAGTTATCCTTGTGAATTGACTCCTTCTTTTTCTTTATAATCTTGACGAATGTAAGTAAAATACATGAAAATGATATTTTATTTTAAATTAGATAATTTGGTTAATATTAGACAAGTGAAAATACAAATTTTTTTTTCATTTTTACCTCGTTCGTTGTTTCATTCAAGATTGAAAGATATTCTTGTAGACGTTTTCCATTAGATGAATTGTTAAATATAATATTTGGATGTAACCAGAATTTTATTATTCTTTGTATAGTTATGTCTATCCCTCTAAATAAAAATTTAATTCACAATTAGAAGATAAATATGCAAGAATATTAGATTACATTATAAATTTGAAAATATTCTTCTGATTATTACTTCGATAAATATTCATCATATTTACTATCCGGATTGCTCTGCAAATTTAAATCACTTTCCAATAGGCTATCTGTCAGTAAAAAAAAAACTTTTTTTAGAAAATTTTAAAATGTGTCCATCTATATTTTTTAGAATACCCAAATCTTACCATATACCATATCCAGCGTACATAAATGTACGTAATGCATAATGTCAATGTTTCTTCCGTTTGTAGTTTCTAAAATATTAACTAGTCTGTTTGAATTTTTTATCATTGAGTCCATATAAGTTGAAAGCATTTTTTCTTTGAATACTGGATTTAAGATATTTCGATGATTCTTCCATATGGATGCTTTGAATAAAGAAATATTTCTTACTGTAATTTTTTATAGTTTATATATATATATTAATTAAAAAAAAAGAAAAAGAGATTCTCATATATTCATGTGTAAGTGTGTAGACTTTATATGCAATCATAAAAAAAAGAAACTATTTTTACCAGCAATCCTCTGGAAAACATACTTAAAAAATACTTTATTGTAATTTTATATAGATATTTGTTTTGTACTATTAAAGAAGAAAGAACGTAAACTTATAGTTTACCTGGAGCAGTAACCAATCCATGACCAAAAATAGATTTCATAAAGTCATATACAGAACTCTTTTCATAACCGTTAGGACTTTTTGATAGAATCTAAAGAGAAAACAAAAAACTAGTATAATTAAATCGGAAATTAAATAAAATCTTATTCACAGTAATCGTTTCTAAAGAAGTGCAGTAATTTTGACAAATCTTGCCTCAATATTTTCAGGATCATCAAAGATGACCATTAATTTAGGTCCTAACCATAACCGCCAGGGTGATGGATAATTAGAAGACATTTTGATTAAATTATCGGTAATATCTAAAAAAAATATATTTAACATTGTTAGTGTCATTGTAGACATTATATATACATATTAAATATAAATATACCTTTCATATCACCAAGAACCATATCCATGTTTCCAATCAAAGGATAAGCTTTAGGGCCGGAAAATTTTTTTACCATGTTATACTCACGAAATCTATTTATTATATATTTCAGAATATAGAATAACATTATTATTATTGCTGTTGAAACACTAACTTTATTTATATACCACATGTTTAGTTAAACAAATACAAAATTATAAACCGAGCAAAAATAGTTTTAAAATACTGTTGGGCCCTCTCTTGTAAGCCAAGAAGTGATATTAAGTTTACACTCCGCAACGACTTCTGGTATCTTTCGAGATTTAACAGATACTAGAAAAGAATCATCAGACGGGAAACCTATTTAAGCAAGATCGAGATCATACTTTGTCCAGGCGTCAAGGATGTCAGGTTAAACACGTATGGAAAAAATTAGACAAAAAGCTGTATTTTATCAATTCATTTATTCCGTGCGTATCGATACTAGTTTGCGTACTCGGAATGTATCATCTACGTAGTTTCTTACATTAGAAAAGAGAAGTTAATCGATGTTATAAACATAGTTTCTTCTTAAAGAAATCTTGTTTTTTTCCCTTCCCTCTATTTGACTTTGTATTATGCAAATAAATAATTACTAGTCAAACGAGATACATAAAATGAGAAGCAAGAAGTGTTTCGGTTAAAGGTCAGATTGAAATGACTTTATTTTGTATTATTATATAAGCGTTTCGATTAGTTATAATTATTCAAGATAAAATACTCAGTTTTTCTTATCTTATGAAAATGTTAAATTAATGTGCTAGACAAATTTTCTTTTGATCGCACGTGTTTTAATCGTATGATATGTTATGTATTTCTATTACGTGTTTTATTACACTGTCTTGGCTGATAATGATTCAATAGAAAATCATTAGAAAATTATCGTTACATAGAAACGCAATAATCCAAGATCCAGTGGCCAGCATACTGCACGTAATTTACCAAAATCCAAATTTCGTTCAGTCAATCTTTCATACCTACTATACATTAGGCGGAAATTAACTAAGCTCGGCGACGGTCCATATAGCGTTACCCAAATAGCACAGTTACAAAATTTAGACCAACTTTAAAAGCATTTTAACAAGGCTGTCATCTGGATATTTTATTATTTACTATTATTATTATAAAAAAAATAATGGCAGACAATTGTGACGGTTTTGAGGTTATGGCAGTCATTATAGGAAGTGCCAAGAAAAAAAAACTTTTAAATGTATTTTAACGCTTTGACATGAAACACTTCTTGCTTCTCATTTTATGTATCTCGTTTGACTAGTAATTATTTATTAGCATAATACGAAGTCAAACAGAGGGAAGGGAGAAAAACAAGATTTCTTTCAGAAGATACTATGTTTCTAACATCGATTAACTTCTTATAATGTAAAAAACTACGTAGATTGCGACTATGCAAAATTATATTATTACGCACGGAATAAATGAATGGATAAAATACGGCTTTTTATTTCATTTCGTCAACACGTGATAAAATTATCTTTACCCCTGGACAAAGTATGATTTTGGTCTAATCAATCTCTAATATCTACAATACATCTCTATTATCTACAATACAACTGAGCTCGGCGACGGTCCATATAGCGTCACCCAGGTAGCACAGGTTCAAAATTTAAACCAACTTCAAGAGCTTTTTACCAAGACTGTCGTCTAGATATTTTATTATTTACTAGTATTATTATGCAGAAAAAAAAACGACAGAAAATTGTGACGGTTTTTAAGCTATGGCAGACACTTTTGGAAGTTCAAAAAAAATTAAATTTTAAATGTATTTTAATGAAATACGTTAATTCGTTATATCACGTTATATATTATAATATTACTAGCCTACATTTTATACGGTAGACAATTTTTCCGGTAATAACATCCCGGAACACATCGAAACCTTACCTACAGCACGTGCATACGTATGTATATGAGTACTATACTATCCAAGGTCTTTTGCCTAACTCGACCACCTAAAGTATCTCGTTTATTTTGTACGATAGATAAAATGTTAGAGGACAAAAATATTCTGTCCAAAGACGCCAATATAGTGATAGGCCGAATACTTTTATCAAGGTCATATTTTTCAAAATATAAAGGTCATCGTATTCTTTTTTAAAGGAAAATATTTTTACGAAAATATTTTTATGAGTTAAAAAAAACCGAATCCAACGACGTGAAAAATGTTGAATTTCAGATGACCTTTACTGAAAAATTTGTTAAAAGTTTGTCAGGAACTTCAATACGCTCTTCGAGGACGATAATAAAGAAACAAATACAATCAACGTGTAAGACACTCATACAAGCAAAAAAAAACTGGTGTGTATGTACTTATGTACGCACGTAAGAAGTTACATTTCTTTGGCCTACCAAAACGAATATAACCTCAATAACCTCAAAAATAACTTCAAAAAAAATAACTTCAAAGAAAAAAATAACTTAAAGAAAAAAGAATTTATTATTATTATTAATAATATTATTATTATTATCATTATTAATTTTTCTTATAACTTTTTAATTTTCCTTGTTTATTTTTTAATTAAAGTTATTATATTATTACTATTATTATTATTTTTATTATAAATTTTCTTTTTACATAGAATATAGTTGATAAAGAAACCTGTTCCCACCTCCCTGCTTGGTTATCGATAATATTTCCTAATGTAAGCTGAGTATTTTTCTTTTATTATTATATTTTTATTCGTTTATTTATTTATTTAATTTTATAAATATATATCTATAGCGTGACCTAGTAAAAAGTGGAAGGATTGGAAGTATAAGAAGATAAGCTACTAATTATTATTATTTATTTATTTAATAAAAAAAGAAAGGAAACATATTTTCAATCGATCGATATATTACATACATAAGAAAGAATACAAAAGAAAAAAAAACAAAAATATCAAAATATAGATATCAATTTATCCTAAATATAACGGAGATATATCGAATTACTTTATGCGTCAACTGCCATAGCGCGGTGATAGAACTATTTCCCGCTCGATCATTTAAGTCAAGCAGCGCTGAGTACGATTAGTAATTGGATGGGTGACCCGCTTGAGAAAAAAAAGAGGAAGAAGAAAGAGAGAAGAAAGACGACTTCATGCTGTAAATTTGAAATCGCTTTGCTGCGCATCGTAAATACCAACAAACTTTTCGTGGTGTCGATTTTTAACCATCGCTTGAAAAAAAGTCACTCCCATCATATTTTCCCAAGCGCGCCAAAAGAAGTATGTATTACTTCAATAAAAAAAAAATAAAATCGGCTTACATTAGCGAATATTACCGGTAATCAAGTAGGAAGGGGGAACAGATCTCCTTATTAACTATATTCTATGTAAAAATAAAAGCAATAATTAATAATAATAATATGTAAATATTGTGATAGTTGTCCTGTAATTAATTATAAAAATATCGAAAGTGTGGCATAAAAGACTGAAAACGTATCGTGCAATATGGATGTTATTGTTTTCGTTTTGAAGTTATACTTCTTTTTCAATACTAAATACCAAGCGTGGCCTGTCGAGGATTTCCTTCAGAATTTGTGTGGCACTCAACGTGATAACGATTTATGTACCATTTGTAAAGATTATAGATTATTAGCGTATATTCGAAATACGCGGCTCCAATCATCTTGAGAATATTAAGAATATCGAAATGTTGTTATGGCGTCTCCCCAACCTTCAAACCGTTGCTAGGCACGCCCTGCTGGGCCTTTAACAAAGACATTAATTCTATTCTTACACTGGTTTATTTTAGTTATTATGTACGATGGTGATTGATATTAAAAAACTGTGAATATCTTCAAAAATATCATCAAACACATTTATTATTTGTAAATATTAGTAATAAAAGCCTTTTTTGAGATTTATTGAGGTATGTATTATTATTTATTAGTTTTAATTCGTTTCATTTCTTCTCTATAATGATCATTAATTCAGGTTGAAAATGAATAAACTGGATAACATGCTATGCGAATTTTTATGCCTTAACCATATGATGATAATTTTCTGATTTAAATGTAAGAATACCGATCAATTAAAATTGTTCTCTTCATCCTGATATTATAACAAACAATAGTAAGTAGAATAGCTTAAAGTTCAGGTAAAATACTTTACCGAGTAAGAAATATGTATTATATTAATTTTTAATTCAATTTATGGGTATCTGTTTCTATTTTTATGTTTATATTTCATACATAAACTACTTTCTTAAATTGTTTTAGCTAAATATGCAGCTCTACATATTTTGTTCCAATCAAAGACTGTAACACACCCAATAAGAAGACTCCATCTCAGCATCGGACCTGTGCATATAAATTTTATTTTCCAATGGATTACCAATATAAAAATTTCTTTTAACTAATGTCTCCTTCGTAGAGATTTCATGTGAATTATCATTCGAATAAAATTCAATCACAGTTACAAGGAATAGGTAATACATGAATCTGTCAAAAGGTAAAAATAATAATCTTGCTTCTAAAAGATACAAATATTATAATTCTCTTGAAAAATATTTATTCACAGAATTACAAAACTTATTCTCTCCGCATAATTTATCAATCATTTTACTGAAAGAGAGAGAGAGCATTATTTTCAATAACAATAAGAAGAAGCCAACGGCATTGAAATTATTAAAGATTTTGGAAGAGAACATCTTCTTTTTATTCACACTGGGAAGAAACCATATGCATTTATATTCTATCAAAAGAATAAAAGCAAGAATGTGGGCATCTTAGCTATTTATAAATTGTTTTCTACAATAATTCTTATTAAATAATAATCCCTTGCAGCTTTTTGACCAGTGTCAATATACATTTAAATTTCTGTTTCAGTTTTCGAGATTTTTGAAACTAATGCAGAGAAGTGTAATGCCTATTACTATCGTTAGAAAAATGTATCTAAAAGAAAGTATCCATCACAAACAAACGCGGAATGTTGTAAGGAGTATAGGCTGCGAAAAATATGTTCTGTTACGCCAAAGAAACATATCTTCTTACGTGCGTACATTAGTCCACAAACCAGCTTTTTTTTATTCATTAACTCCATACATCTTTACATATTGTCCGTAGAAATTTGGTAAATTGTTATATAAGTGAAAAAGACAGCACGTGGACAGTTTCTCTAATGAGATAGCATCGCTATTCTCATTTATTTCGATTAGGTTTCATTTTTTACTCATGCTCCTGGGTGTATTCTTTTGAGCCTTCTAGAGATATATTGATTGTAGTTATCTTTGGCTAGCGAGCTTATGTGCGTATCAATTCTTCTTTTATATCTGCAAGTTGCCTTGGTTATTTCTTTTTCTATCGTGTTAATATTTTTGTCCTTTCCTATCTTTTCGTTACGGACGTACCATGGAGAATTCCGTGATATTACTATTTCCATATTCGTCTTACCATCTAAATTAATTCTTGTGAAAGTTTCTTATGCGTGCAATACCAACAATTGGAAATATTATCTGAAGTATATCTATATTATTTATATTTAATAAAATGTAAAATAAAATATTACTTGTAGTTGAATGTTTTTTAATGCTATAAATTGTTAATTTTCCCTAATATTTAAATAATTTAATGCTGCATTAGGAATGTTCGAAAAGAATTTTTTTTTAACAAAACTATATTATATGGAAGTATATTACTATTCAACATATTTATAGGATCTTGAAAAAATTTTCTATTACAGCAAGTATTACATTTTCTTGAATTTAAAAGAATTAACTATCTACAATCGTTTAACGTATCGTTCATACGGAAATATTTTTCTTATATAAAAACAATTTTTTATCACAGGTCATCGAAAGCCCTAGGAAAGACTTCTTTCATATAATAATGCATTAATAATGCAGCATAATGAATAGTAAACGCATTTAAATTGCAGAACTAAATCATAATTAAAAATTTAAATTAGACTTGTTCGATTGGCTATATAAACAGCGATTTCAATAAATAGCTTATTGGGCATACGAATTAGTAGTTGATAGTGCTGATACATTTAGCATATATGAGATTAAAAGGCTTAGAAGATAGTGTAGTTGACATTTCTGGAGTATCAGGAAAATTTCCAAAGAGTGACAATATTAACGATTTAAAGTCGAATCTGATGAATGACGAAGATTGAGTGTCTTCAGATCATACAATGTGAAAATTCTATAATAATATGTTAAATTATATTTCATACAGAAATTTATTACATTAAAGAAAGTTATTTTTGAGTAAATTGAATTATTATTTTTTATATAATTCGTCTAAGGTACCATCGCGTTTAGGAAGAGTTTCTAATTTATCCTTACTCGATAACTTTTTTTTGCAATTAATGCAATACAGACACAATTAATTCTTCGAGCAGTGTATTTATTGACAGTGAGAATCGAACGCGAAGATGCAGAGAAAAGACTCACTCTTCTCACTCAAAACTAATAACTTTATATTAAATTTAAGAATTACTATATGATAATTCGACTTCTATGATTAAAATCAAATATCCTCAATATACCCAACTTATTGATAAAAGCAACTTGAGTGTCTTTCGAGTTATTTTGTAAAATACTTAATTATTAGTTTAATGTGTTTAATTTTAAGTATATTTGTGATATTGTATCTTCTATTGTTAAGAATACAAATACCGATACCCTAAATGAAAACTGGAAACCTGTAGTTTTTAAAAATTATTATTTATTTGTACAGTTAATTATTACAATTATTTTATTAGAAAAATAGTATCAACAAAAATTATAAATATTATCGCCTGTTAAATCTCAAGAATATAGTTTCAGTTGTATGCAAAGTTATTCCGAATTTTAGTTTAATATTTTCAGCTGAAACTGGATTGTCTATACGAACAGAAAATTTTCTTAATAGACTAGCAGCCATCACCTTCATTTGGATCATAGCAAATTTTTGACCTAAAAAAGTAATATTAAAATAACAAATACTTTATTGATGAACTATTTAGATTACTAATTCAAGAATGGATAAAAATATGCTTTTACCTATACATCCTCTTTTCCCAAAGCTGAACGGACGAAAACATTTCTGGTTATAATTTCCCGGCAAGGATCGATCCGGGTTAAATCTTAACGGATCAGTCCAATATTTACATTTTCGGTGCAATGAAAATATTGAAATTACTACGTGACAATTTTTTGGTATTATCACATTGTCGTTCACTTAATAAAATAAATAAATACATACTATTACTACATAAGACAGTAATGTCAATGGAAAGAAAATATAGAAAAAATATTTTATTATATGTATAAATACCTTTAGTATCTCTAGACAGTGTGCGCGCAATTAATGGACCAACAGGAAATAGACGTAAAGTTTCTTTAATAACTCGTTCTAAATATTTCATCTTTTTAGTATCCTCCATTGTAATAGAAACATCTTTAATATCGCTTGAGCCGTACAAATCGTACAACTCTTCGTATACTTGATTCTAGAATCAAAAAATTCGAATACATAATAAAGGAGTGTTTTATATAAAAATATATATGATTTTTAAAGATAATGACAAATAAGATACTGCTTAAGAGCTATCTGTGCGTACTTGAATGTCCGGAAACGTGGCCAGCATTAAAAATAAAAATGAAAGTGTATTAGTGGCAGTATCGCTTCCCTAAAAAATAATACATATTGATTTTTACTTTTAATGGATTAAAAAAAATTTTATCTAATCTGAAATAAATTCATCTTACTGCAAAAACCATTGTATTTATTTCATCACGAATATCTGCCTCCGAATATTCTCCGGACTCGTAAAGCGATTTAAATATGACGTCTAGAAATGAACTAGTATCTTTTCCATTAATTACAGAAGAGCATAATTATATATTATTTATAATTATTATAAAAGGAATTTTTCTATAAATACGTTATTAAAAGAATATTTTTTTAAATGGTAATTTTTACTTGAATATGGACCTTTTCCTTCCTGGGTAAAGTTATCCTTGTGCATTGACTCCTTCTTTTTCTTTATAATCTTGACGAATGAAAGTTATATACATGAATGAAATATTAATTTTTTTAGAAAAATAAATATTGAGCAAAATTGAGATAATTAAAAGTGTGAATAATCGTTTTATTTATACCTCGCTCGTTATTTTATTAATGTGGGAAAGATATTCTTGTAGGCGTTTTCCATTAGATAAATTGTTAAATATAATATTTGGATGTAACCAGAATTTCATTACTCTTTGTATAGTTATGTCCAGCACTCTAAATAAAAATAAAATTCACAATAGGAGGACAAATATGCAATAATAGTAGATTACAATCCAAATAAAAAAATATTTTACTAATAATTACTTCGACATATATTCATCAAGTTTGCAATCCGGATTGCTCTGCAAATTTAAATCACTTTCCAATAGGCTATCTGTCAGTAAAAGAAAAATAATTTTTAGAAAATTTTAATAGTTCCATACATATATTTGAACTTTTCAGAATATCCAAATCTCACCATATATGATGTCCAACGTACAAAGATGTACGTAATGCATGAAATCTATGTTTTTTCCGTTAGTAGTTTCTAAAATGTTATTTAGCCTGTTTGAATTTTTTACTATTGAGTCCATATAAGTTGAAACAATTTTTTCTTTGAATACTGGATGTAAGATATTTCGATGAATCTTCCATATGGATGCTTTGAATAAGAAAATATGTCTTACTTTAATTTTTTATAATGTTTTTTTTTTCTATATATTTATTAATTAAAAAAGAGACAAAGAGAGATCCTTATATACATATATAGCACGTGTGAACTTATAGTTTACCTGGTGCAGTAAACAATCCATTACCCAAAAAATATTTTACAAAGTCATATGCAGAGCTTTTTTCATAACCGTTAGAACTTTTAGATAGAAACTAAAAAGAAAGCAAAAAATTGATGTAAAATAGCCGAAATAAGAGAAAATCTAATTCGGGCAAACCGTTTATAACGAAGTGCAGTAAATTTAATAAATCTTACCTCAATACTTTCAAGATCATCGAAGATTAGGGCTAATTGAGGGCCTAACCACAATAGCAACGGCGAAGAATAGTTTTCAGATAATTTTATTACTTTATGAGTTATTTCTAATTGTAAGACAAATTCATTCAATAGAGATCGCATAAATATAGACATTATAAAAATAGAATAAAAATGTACCTTTTAAATCACCAAGAAATATATTCAGGTTTCCAAAAAAAAAAAAATGAAAGGGTAAGCTTTAGGTCCCGAAAATTTTTTTACCATGTTGTACTCACGAAATCTATTTATTATATATTTCAGAACATAGAATAACATTATTATTATTGCTGTTGAAACACTAACTTTATTTATATACCACATGTTTA
>QUOG01000195.1:0-18439 GCA_010416905.1 Polistes dorsalis
GATCTTATATATAATTAAATTATTGAACTTTTTATTAAATTATTTTCATTTAATAATATAAAAATAATAAATTTATTACTTTTATTAGGGTAAACAACTAATAACAATCGACCTCTATAAGATACGGTAAATAAAGTAGTAGTATAATATACTGAAAAAAAATCCACACAAAGATAATGTTGATATAAAAAAAATTAAACTCACAAAAGGATAATTATTAATTACATTACCCATAAAACGAATATCTTGATTATTTATTATTTGATGAATTAAAATTCCTCTACATAAAAATAATAAAGATTTAAATAAGGCATAAATAATTAAATAAATATAACTTAAATCAACTTTACTTAATCTTAAAATTCTTATTATTTAACCTAATTGACTTAAAGTTGATAAAGCAACAATTTTTTTAAATCACGTTCAAAATTTTCTATAATTCCTGATATCAATATCGTTATTCTAGAAATAAATAATAATAATTTAATTATGTTATTATAAATTAAATAAAAATTATAACTAATTAATAAATAAAGGTATTGGCTATTGCCAAAGGTAACCAAATTGAAAAAAGTAATTGAGCACTTTTTGTAATTGATCTTAATAATAATAATAATAATATTGATAAAATTAAAAAATTTAAATCATAAAATAAACCATTTCAAGATTCTAATATAACATATAACCTAATAATTATTATGATACCAACATCTCCAACGTGATTTATTAAAACTGTAACTATTCCAGAATTAAGGGATTTACAATTTTGATAATAAATAATTAAACAATAAGATGTTAAACCTTAACCATCTTTATATTAAACCTATAAAATTTGGACAAATAATTAAAAAAATTATTCTTAAAACAAATATTAAAACTGAAATTAAAAATCGTTTTATATTTATATCCCTTTCTATATATATTAATCTATATATTAAAACAAATCTATAAATTAATATAACTAAACTTAGAAATATTATATATATATAAACTAATTTAATCTACATAAATTAATAATTCTAAATGTATTGAATTAAAAATTATCAAAATAAATTCTACCATTAAATTTAATTTATTAAATAAAAGAATTTTTGATAATATAAATATAAAAATTCTAATAATATATAATTAAATAATATTTATAACTATAATAAATTTTTAATTATTAAATATAAATTAATTAATCACATTAATCATTTAATTAAATAAATTTTATTGAAATAAAATATTTTATATCTCTAATTCCTCAAATTAGAATTTTTAATTTTAAAATATTTAAATTTAATTAAGTAAATAATTCCAATCCTAAAAACACCATAAAAATTTAAAGGCATTCAATATAAAACTAATAATTAATCTATTGAATTAATAACCTTCTAATTTATTAATAATTTTTTTATATACCATGTTGACTAAATCTAAATAAATATAAAGAATAAACCGCTCTAAGAAAAACATAACATTATTATAACTACATAACAATTTAAAATTTCAACATACTAATCTGACTAATAAAAATATTTCTCTAATTAAATTTAAACTAACAGGAGCTAACAAATTAGATAAAGATAAAATCAAAATAATGCTAATGAAGGATTAATTGATCATGACCCTTTATTTATAAATATTAATCGTCTACACACACATTCATAATTTAAATTACCTAAATAAAGTAATCCTAATGAACATAATCCATGAACTAATATTATTATTAATTTACCTTAAAATCTTAATTTTATTAAAATTATTAAATCTTCTATTAAAATTCCTATATGAACAGTTGATAAATAAGCTACCAATACTTTTAAATCAATTTGTATTAAACAAACTATTCTAATTAATAAACCACCAATAATTCTTGAAGAAATTAAAATATAATTAATTTTTACAGCATCAATATATATATATATATATAAATAAAATTTAAGAAAAACGTAATACACCATATCTTCCTAATTTCAATAAAATTTCAGCAAAAATTATTGAATCATAAACTTCAAGCTTTCAACATGAGCTTCAACATGAGCCTTTAGCAATCAAATATGAAATAAAAAAATTGACATTTTAATTTAATTTACTTATTTAAAATATTAAAAAAATTATTATAATCTCTTTCTTTTGCAATTTATATAAAACTTAATTATTAACCATAAAAAAGGTATAGAAGAAATTGCTGTATACATTAATATATATATATATATATATATATATATATATATATATATATTATAGCTTCAAATCGTTTCAATGTGTGACCACCAAACATAAATATAAAAATATTGGTAATGATCTTATTTCTAATATTAAATAAAATATTATTATATTAAATGTTAAAAAACATAAAAATGAAATTTTCATTATTAAAAAAATCAAAAATTTATAAAATTACCTAAATTTATTATTATTAAACATCCAACAATTCACAAACTTATTAGAATTAAATAAAAAGAATATAAATCATATTTTATTAATATCAATTTTATCATAAAATCAATATTTAATTTTTAATAAAATTATTCCTATAAAAATGAATTAGTATACCCTCAATTACAAATATAACTATAAAAATTAATAAAAAATAATCAATAATATATATATTATAATAAATATTCATTAAATTTGTAACCAGTAAATATTCAAATGATATCAAAATTATCAATAAATGATTATAAAATTTTAATTATAATATTAATCTTAAAAACAAATAAATAATTTAATTCTATATATATATATTCTAAAAATATACTATAATAAAATTATTATAAAAGTAAATTTTAAATTTATTTTAAAAGCTTCATAGTTTAAAATAAAACATAAATTTTGTAAATTTAAATTAAATAATATTTTAAAGCTTCAGCAAAATATTTAAATTTTAATATATCTTTAATCTCCAAAATTAATATTTTTAAATTAAACTACATTTTGTTATATAAATCATTAATTAAAAATAATTTTTAATTTTTATAAACATATTTCTAATGAATAAAACTAATATTTTAACTCCACTAATTTAAATAATTTTAATTTCAATCATAATTTATTCATTATATATTTTCAGTTAATATATCAATTATCATCATTATAATTTTATTAATTTTATACACAATATTTTCATGTTTATTTTTAACTAAAAATTCAACACAATCAATTTATGCATTTTTAATTTTTTTGATAATCATTGGAGGTTTAATAATCTTATTCGTTATATTTATTATTTTAATTTTAAATAAGATTAAAATTTCTAATATTAGAAATAATTTCCTTCTCTTATTTATAGTTTCAATAACATATCTATTTAAAATAAGATATAAAATAAATTATTTTAATTCAATTAAATTTACATTTAATAGCAACAGTAATTATAATTTTATATTAAATATTAATAAACTATTAAATTACACACACACACCCTAACTTTTTATTCACAATTATATTAATTTCACTACTATTATTGATAATAATTTTAATTACAAAAATTTGTTTAATTATAAAGAAACCCTTTGAAAATCAGATAAATATTTTTTTTGAAAAAAAAAAATAACATTAAATGAATAAGTCATTTATTATAAACAATATAATTTTTAAATTAATTTATAAATCTTTTATTCAATTACCAATTCCTATTAATATTAATATATGATGAAATATTGGGTCATTACTAGGTTTATATTTAATTATTCAATCAATTATAGGAGTATTTTTATCTATACATTATACACCATCTATTATTGAAGCATTTCAGCTACTATTCTAATAAATAAAATAATTATTATTATAAAATAATTATTATTATAAAATTTACTAAAATTAAAAACTTGAAAATTTTTGAAATTTTATAAAATCTAACTATTGAAAAATTCAACATAACTAAAATTCTTTTCAACATAACAAATAAGACAAAGATTGAGAAATTGAACTTATACCTTCTAATATTGAATAATTTGAATTAGATGATCTTCTTATCAAAATAATATAAACACCCAGTCTTAAAAACATTATTATACATAATATAAATAAATTTATAGTATAAATATTAATATGCATTGGTAAACCAAGAATTAAAATTATAACTATAATAAATCCAATTATTGGTCTAATTAATTAAAAAAATAAATAATTTTTAATAATTTAATATTTTCTTTAACAAATAATTTAATTGCATCACTAAAAGGCTGAAAAATACCTAAAAGAAAACTTTATTTGGTCCTTTTCGATCTTGTACATAACCTAAAAATTCTTGTTCCAATAATACTAAAAATGCTACTCCAATCAAAACATCAATTTATGTAAAAAATTAACCTAATAATAATCTTCTTCTTCTTCTTCATTCTTTGGTTTAGGCAAATTGCCTGTTTCGTAACGACGTTTTTCTGCCTATTGCACTGTTAAATTGTCGCACCATCGTTTTCGTGGGCGTCCCGTGCTTCTGCGGCCAACCGGTGACTTATCCCGTGCAATTCTGACAATTCTTCCGTTGTCCATTCTGTTGATATGTTCGTTCCATTCTTTTTTTCTTTTTAGTATCCATTCGTTAATGTTTTCCACTTTGCATGTTCTTCTTATATCTTCACTTCTTTCTCGATCCAGTCTTTCTCGTCCTAATAATAATGTAATATAATATTATTTAAAATAATTATTTAAAATTATTATTTAAAAGAAACATTTAAATAACATTATTAATTTAATTTAATATTTTTAAAAAACTAACTTATTTTAAGTCCTTTCGTACAATAAAATAAAATGTAGTTATAGATAAAATCCGATTTGGCTTACACTGATCTGTACTCAAATCATGTAAAATGTTAATAGTCGAACAGACTAAAATTTTAAGGTTCTGTACTTAATTTTTATTTTAATTCAACATCGATGTCGCAATAAATTTTATTAATATAATCTTTCCAAAATTATTACACTGGTATCCCTAAGGTAAATAATTCTTTTAATTATAAAAATTATCATTAATTTTCATTTATCTATGTAAATAATAAATTAAAGTTTCAAAGTTTAATTACCCTACCAATAAAAAAATCTTAAATTATAAATTTAAAAATTATATAATTTAATATTCAAATTAATATTTTCAAATTCTTAGAGGGTCTTATCGTCTAATAATTTCATAATAAAAGCATTTTAACTGTTCTCATTTAAATTCAAATTCAATTATTTGAGACAGTCTATATTTTATTATTTCTTTCGTTCAAGTTTCCAAATAAAAAACTATTGATTTTGCTACCTTTGTTGAGTCAATATACTGCAGCCTTTTAAATTTTATTCAATAGGCGGAATAAACTTATTATTCAAATTCAACAAGACATGTTTTTGATAAACATGTAAATAAATATTATATAAATTATATAAATTTGCCATAATTCAATAAATTAATTTTATCAAATTATAAAATAAATCAAACTATATAATACTTACTAATATAATCATTATTACTATTAAAAAATAATTATTTAATTTTTATAAATAAATAAAATAAAAATTACATTTTTAAATTAAAAAATTTTTTTCTCATCTTATTATAAATTAAAACATTTTTTTAAAAGAAATAGAATTTTATAATTACTATTAAATACCAAAAAAATAAATTGAATTTATAACCAATATATTCAATTTATCCCAAATATATTTACTTTTAAATAATTTATTTACAAAAAATGACTTGTAATTAAAATTTAAATTTTAAAGATGAATTTTATTCAATTCTGAAAAATTAGATAGATTTAAAATCGTTTAACATTTCAGTTCCAATTAAAAATTAATAATAATAATTTAACATTATTTTAAATTTTTAATTATATTTTTTAAATTCGAGATAAATTTAAATTTTAATAATTATATTAATCAATTTTATTTATCACCATGATACAAAAAGTAAATTAAATTAAAGTTACTTTTAAATTTTATGATAAAATTTCAATTTCATTACTATCTTTATAATTTTAAAAAATTATTTATTAATTTTTAATCAAACTAAAATTTTTAAAATAACTTTATTTATACATAAATTAATAATAAAATAAAAAATTATTTATAAAAAAAAAATAAAATTTTAAATTAAATTTAAATAAATTAAAATTTTAATATTAAATTTTTATATATTTTTGTATTTATTGTAAATAAATTATTTTATTTAAATCAAAATTTTATGTAAATATAAACACTTCCCAGTATTTAGACTATGTTTCGACTTATTTCATTTTATTGAAAGTGACGGGCAATTTGTACACATTTTATATATTATATTCAAATTAGATAATTATTTAAATTTACTACTAAATCCAATTTCTAATTCAATTTAAATTAAATTATCATATATTAATAAAAATATGTAATTCACACCTCTTTAACGCTCTTTCTCTTATCATAAATTCTATCGTTGGGATTCCCACCTCTCTTTCCTATATAATATTCGGTGTTGTCCTGCTCACTCCTAGTGCTATTTTGCAGTATCTGCTCTGTATTCTTTTAAATATTTTTATTTTTCCCAACCCCCAAGTCTCCACTCCATACAATACAATACTCCTGCTTTCACTGTTGAGTGCAAAAGATATAGCCTATCCTCCATAGCGTCCCTGCCCTCTTTCATATACGTCATACGATATTCGCCGCTTTTTGTGCTTTCCCTGTTGTTTTTTCCCCATGCACCCAAACCGAATTTTTACTCCTAAACCAATATTCTAAGTATTTAAATTCATTAATTATTAATAATATTTTTATTATATTAAATTTATTATATATGTAAGATTTATATTTATAATGGTAGTATCTAGTTATTAATAAATTATAAGGTATAATGTTTTTAAAATAATAAGAGATAGAATAGTAGGTATCTATAATCTAAACTAATAATCTAATGCCACGATATACTAGGTGTAACCCTTCACGTCCGAAAACAACAGTCTTAATTAGCGAGGAACACCCGAGAACCCGACTCGTCGTCACCTATCGTCGTCTTTTGTCCCTTCGTCGTGTCCCGTTGTCTTCCGTATTTTCTGTTACACTTTACACTCGTCGTCTCATCCAAAAAACTATTACCGAACGCGCCCACCAGTCCCTTCCGTCGCCTACCTATACTCTACATCCCCTCCATCGTCTCCCGTTGTTTATCGTTATTCCTTCCGGAAACTTCTCAATAATTTCCAATCACGCATAAAGGCTTTTCCTGCATTCCAACATCGAGAACGTTCGGGAGATTTGATGTAGCCACACAAAGGCGACAAGTCTAGACGGTGTAACCCTAAACCTAAACTAATATCCTTATCTAACGCAACGGTCCCTTTCTCTATCCTCAACCGATGCATTCATTCTCGTTTCTTTCAATCATTCACACTCATACCATTATACACATTCATATTTATATTTCTTAAATAATTCCAAACCCTATATATATATATATAAGTTCAGTAAATTAATCTACTTTACCGTAAAATTATCAAAAATTAAAACAAATTTTAAAAATTTAATATCTCAGCTTAATTAAAAACCACTAAAATTTAAAAATTCAATTTTTATGGTTAAATTAAAAAAATATAAAGCTAAAATAAATTTCAAAATTCAATTTGTAAAATCTAAATTAAACATATAAAAATCAATATATTTTAAATTAAAAATTAAATTAATTCATTCTAATTATAATGATAATAATAATAAAAATTAAAATTTAATAAAAATTTATAATATATTTACAACTTAAAAATAAATAATTCAAATAATTAAATAATTCTTAAATATAAACTACGAAAAATTAAAAATTGTTTCGAAATTTAACAGTAAATTGGACAATTACACAATTTTTAAATATAAACAACAAAAATTAAAAATTGTTTTTAATTTTTCTTTTGATAAATTGTTTAACAAAAATTAATTTATTATTAAAAAATTTAATGTTTCATGGTTCAATTTCTAGCCAAATCTTCTTTTGGCTATAACTTTAAAAATATTTTAAATTTTAGTCTGAAACTTTCAAAAAATATTTTAAAGATGTTTTTCTTACGAAAAATGTGAAAAAAAGCGTTCGATATTATCTTCTTTTTTTATTATACTTTTATATATATTTTTATTATATTATCTGTTAAATTTTTTATTCAAGTAGAGAAAACGCGAAAAATGTATATTACATTTCAACAATTAGTAGAAGTCCTGTAATTAATATAATAATACAATTGTAGTGTGTGTGTGTGTGTGTGTGATTATCCCTTTTTTTACATTTGTATTCACAAGAAAACGTTCTGTTTTTTGTATTTTGTCAAATCCATAAAACAAGATAAATATGAGTCATACTTGATCGAAAAACTTGATTTTATGTTTTATTCTATAATATAGATTTATTAGAATTTTTTTTATTAAGTTCATTGTCCTAATAAATAAGACATCTGTTCAATATTATAATAAAAAAACTAAAATATATGTTAAATTTATATTAATATCTACTATTTATTTTCAAGTAGAAAATTACTACTTCCTCATTCTCGATAAACGATTGTTTCTTTTCTTTTAATGTTCATTTTGAGTTTAAAAAGAAAAATACTTTTCCAAATGAAGAAAAATGATACGAATGTTTGTTTCAATTCAATATTTACATTTTCATGTTAGAGTGTTTTCTCTACACATGATAGACTGTAGGTAGTTATATCTTGCTTCCCTTGTAATTCTTAAAGTGTTGATGAGTTAGATGAAGTAGGAGGGAGGGGGAGAAAGATAAAAGAAAGTTAGTTCATATGGCTAACGGAAATACTAGGCAAAATCGAATTAGATGTGGGGGGGGGGGGGAGCAACTGCTCGTTAGAAACTCAGTGGCGTAAATAAGTGCTTTTAAGGTTAATTTTTTTTTTATATCTTTTTCTTTCGTTAGGAAAGTTTTATATAAGGTTGCTTTTATAGGCGGAGCTCTCTTCTCTTCTCATCTTTTTTTTACTTTTTCTTCTTCGTTAAGATTCAATAATGGTGCGTTCGCCTTTCTATGCTTTCTCCTTGATAATATTATTTCTCGAACGTCGTCGATCTTTGTAGTCACTACAGGGTCTGCAAAAGTAGACGGCAAACGACACATTATATAGATGTCAATTATGAAGAAAAAAGAAATAGATACATCTTCGAGGAGGGGATCATTTCTCAGGGAAAAAACCACCGTAATTAGATTGAAGTAGGATTTTCATTTTTGTTTTTAATCAATTTGCTGTAGCGAACTTTTAGAAAAGTATGTAATACAGGTTATTTATTGCTGTTATATTATTTAAGTTTTAATCAAATGATTTTTTTTAATTTTTTTTTTTTTATTGAATTATTAATTTTATTACCAACGTTTATTTATTTATCTAATTGATTGTGTAAAAATGCGGAGAAATGAAAGGATATAATAAATGTTTGTAGAGAGAACTGATCCCTCAAACCGGTTAAAGGGGAAGAGTAATAAAGACCTACTTAATCGAAATACATCCTATTCAATTCAAAGTCCACTGACAGACGTTTATACTAATTCGAGTTATTGATCATCGAATGAATTTGTAATGGAGAAATTCATTTTCTGATATCAAAGTTGGTAAATTTTTGAAATCATTTTTGCATGTTTATTTTGTAATAGTTTACTTTATTAATTATTATGAAAAAATATAATACTTACTTAAAACTCAAAGATAAGAAATTTTATTTCATGTTTTAGATTATTAAAATAAAATATTTCTTTTGCTGAAATTTCATTTTTTATTTGAATTTTTTTATTTTAATTAAAGAATTTAGAATTTAGTATTTAAAATAGTAGTTGGAATATTATTTCCATAAATATACCTCGCTCTGGAATATTCATTGTACGCGAACATTTAATTTATATTTATTTTATTTGCTAAAGCATTTGCTTCTTTTTCATTTGGAATTATTTGGAAAATTACAAAATTTGAACTTTAAATTTTTATATTATATATGTTTATAATTTTATAATTATTATTTAATAAATAAAATGAAGAAAAATAAACAATTTTTTTTTTAATAGGTAAAGTTGAAAATTTATCTTTAAAGAGGTTAATACACAATATATACAGAAATTTGCAAATATTTTGGATTTTTTAACAAGTATATTTCCTCGTTATTTTGTAGAAATGGTAAAAATCTTGAAATTTCAAAGATTTATTCGGTCAAGATTACGTAATATTTTGTAATTTTGAAAGTAAATTTCAGCACCACTTCTAGCGATGAATAGTTGAAGTGTTGGAATAAGTGAAGTCATGCGGACAGAATTCTTGAAAGAGATTCTTGAGACAAGATTTAGTCCGGATACTTCTCAACGAGATTTCTTATTTTATGTTTTATTAAGTCATTCCGAAGAAAATCTCCGAATATAACTGTGTAAAACCTGTATTGAAAACTTAGAATCTGACGGTTCATTACACTTAAAATAAACTAATACAACAATATCGTTATGTTAATGAAAGTTCTTCTGATTGAATTTAATGTTTATCTATTAAGTAACATTTATGGTGGATATTAATATCGAGAAAAAACGTTTTATAAAAAGAAACACATTGTAACTACAATTTCTTTATATTCTTTTTTTTATACTAAATATTTTTTTAAATTTAATTAAATTTTTCATCATTTTTAAATTCGATATACACGTTTTATTCTGTAATCTTTAATAGGTAACCAATAAGATTTTAATATTGCAATTATCGATTTTAACTTAAAATATAGACGTGAATTTAATATTTAATTTATTTGTAATTTCTATTTAAAGGTTCATATTTCTTGAATTCAGGTTGCATAATTTTCTTTATAATTACGAAAAAATTGTACGGGCATTAGAAGTTTGTAGATTTATACCGGACAGATTTTTATTCCTGGAAAGGTGAGATTCCATCGATTAAGTTATTGCGTGTGCTTAACTGTTTTTAATTAAAAACCGAGAATTAGTAGAAAAAAATAATAGGGAAAGAGAAAGTGAATGAAACGAGTTAAAGTTTAGTGAAAATCACGATCCTGAATTCTGTTTGCGATGCGCTTTGTTTTTTTCTTGACAATGATAACCATTTTTTTTCTGTATTTCTAATAAACAGCTTTTTTGCCATTTCACGATAATATATCATATTTATAAAGTAAATTTCGTTTTCCGTTCGAATAGAACATTGTTGTAATAAACGGTATAAATTTCATAACAATTATTAATAAAATATTTCCAATTGTTTGAGTAAATGTGTAGGATATTTTCTAAATAATTTTAGTTATCGGTAAAACTCGAATTACAAATTTTGAACAGAAATAAACGTCATTTTCGCTAGTGTTTTCCCTGTTGATTCAATTGTTTTCGTTATTTAATAATTTTATCAAAAGTTGTCTTTATTAGCAGAAAGGATTTATTCATTTGGTTTTTCTTTCTTTTTAGTATTTATTTGAATTTGAATATTTCAAACATTATCGGAAAATATTCTCAATAATGAATGGAATATCTCTCACCAGGATATTATAAATACTTTTGAGAATAGAATTGCAAGTTCGTGATATCTCTTTGGGTGTGTAAGGATAACTGCAAAAGCACGAGATCCAGGCGTATTTTACGTAACGATTGTCTTGAGAATTTCTTGATAATTCCGTGACAAAGACCTTTTCATCGCATAAGAGAGGGGCGGGGGCGAACGGGGGGGGGCTAATTCGGTCGAAAAATGACATATTTTTCTGAGTTTTTATTGAAGAAATGGTTAATATAAATGGTGTTATTCTAATAGAGGGGTATTGTCAAGTCACGTTTCAAGATTACTCTGTGAAATTTTCGTTAAAAAATATAAAGATTTGAGCCAGTGGCAGCAACTTTTGTCAGGCGCCGCCGAAAAAACGCGTTTTGCGGTGGACATCAGAACTCAAGACTGGGTCATCAAAAACAAAAGAACTCAAGCGATTCTGTTAGTTTATAAGTTTATCTAGGTAGCCTGTCAGAGAAAATGTTTTTTTTTAATTTTTAGATTTTTAATGGCATTCTAAATTCATAAACCCGATTTTTGACAAAGAAACCAACATTTGAGCCCCTATAAAAAATACCTAATATTAAAAAAAAGAAAAAAAAAGAAAAAACTCGACAGCGTTACTTCGCTAAATATGTGTAGAAAAAGTTTGCAAAAAATCAAATCGATCGGTTCAGTAGATTTTGAGTGACAGTGTCCCCTAACTTTTATAAAGCTAGTTGTAGAAAAATCGATATAATGTTTGACATTAAGAAATTTCAAAATTCATCCTAAGTAAAGAGGTATTTTTTTTCTTTTACTTGCATAGAGTCATCAATTCCGTGTCTGTACATTATGGAACTGTCATCAGAGGTGTCCAGAATACATTGTTGCTCTTGTCTATGTCTAACCTGACCTTCTTTGCTTTGAAGCGTGGTTTTGATTTCACTCGATTAATCCTTTTTTTATTATATAATTCATACTAAAAATGCTGTATCTTTGACAATTTTTCTCGGATGGACTTGAAATTTTCACAAAATATTCCTGAAATATGTTACTTTCACCTCAAATATTTTTAAAAAATCGAAAAAAGAAATTAGATATCCTCCTCCCCCCTCTAAAAATAAATAGATTTATGTCAAGTACGAGCATTAATATAATTAGTTAGCTATGTAAGATAACAACACGCCATGATAACATGAAGATATTTTAACATATATTAGAAGAAAACCTCGGATAAAACCGTTATATGGTTACTAAAAAGTACTATGTTATATAATAATACGAATAAATGATGAAAAATGACGGTTGGTTTCCTAAAATCAAATAATTATTTTATTTTATTTTTATAATTAAAAGAATCATTTTTATTAAAGCAAATTTTGTAAGCTAATTAGTCAGTTGATAAACGATTAAGTATTTTTCACTTCATAGCACAAATTTAAGTAGAAAAATGTTTACATTTATACATACATATACAATTGAACTTCATTAACAAGTTTGCGTTTATCCGACATTTTTTAAACCAAGATCATGGTTCTCTGTTGCCTTATCCTTGTTATTTTCTTGATTGGGTATATTTGCACAAATACAACTTTATAAAAAAAAACTTTTTTTTTTAAATTTAACATAATCTCTGGTAATAAATACATATGTTTTATTTATTTCAACAAACTCAATAACTGTACTTCTATCTTTAAATTACACTAATTATAAGAGAATTTCGTTATTATTTGTCTGAAGTTGTAACAAAACAAGATTAAGTATAAAAAAAAGTTATATTATATTATGAATAAGATTATAATAAATGAAAAGTTATATATATATATATATATATAATCAGGTTTTTATTGCACAACTTACTAAGTTTTTTACAATGTCTTATCATTCTATCACATATAATTATCTCACATTTTTGGCATGCTCTTAACACACCCCTCGTATACCACTAATTATCACCAATCTTAAAATTATACTATCTAAAAATTAAAACTACCCAGATCTCACTCGCGTTCGTCTTCGCCTTCCCTCCCATCCTCCTCTACCCTCCTCCTTTTACACAGCTCCTCTACTTCCCTGAAAAATTCACACATCCCAACCTGAATCTTACCGCCTAACATGCTTATTAATTCCCCTCTTATAGCACCTTTCTCTACTCCAACCATCCACTCCTCTACTTCCTTCCTTCCCTTCTCGGAAACCAATTCCCTTCCTCTATCACAGATTATCAGATGCTCTAACGTCTCTACATGCTCTCTGCATAACCTACATTTCCAGTCCTTTTCTCCTTTCTTTCCTGCCTTTCCTAAGTTGCCACATCTTACCCTTGTCCAAACCTCCTTTACCCCTCCTCCTATTCCTTCTTCTGCCCAATACTTCCATGGCATTTCATCGCCTTCCATTAAATGTTTGTACAAACTATTGTATTCTGACTCCCTAATTTTTTCCTCTTCTTCCCTCAGGCTTCTCCTTTTCAATTCTTTAAGTCCCGTTTTTATCTTCTCTCCTATCCTCCCCCCATCTCTTCTTTCCCTTATCATCTCTATCAAGTCCCCGATACCCATTTCCCTCAACACACTGACCAAATTCTCCCCCCATTTTGAGGGATTCCCGTTCGTTATGGCTCTTATTTCCTCCATCACACATATTTTTGGCCACCTTGAATCCTCCATTTCCAGCACCTCCTTGATATAACGCAGCGCTCTTTCCCTTATCATGAATTCCATAGTTGGGATTCCCAGCTCTCTTCTCCATATATAATTTGGCGTTGTCCTGTTCACTCCTAATGCCATTTTACAATATCTGCTCTGTATCCTTTCGAAATTCTTTATATCTCCCAACCCCCATATCTCTACACCATACATAACCCCCGCTTTCACAATTGAATCCAAAAGGAATAGCCTATCCTCCATAATATTTCTCCCTGCCCTTTTCCAAATTCCCCATACCGTATTCGCCGCCTTTTGCGCTTTCCCAGCTATTTTCCTACCATGCACCCAAACCGAATTTTTATTTGTAAACCAAATTATTATAGTATTATTAATATAATAATAATTTATAGATATAAAACATACCCATATATATATATAAAATACAAAAATATGTTTTTTATTTTATTCATTTTCTGTTTTTCAATTTTTATGTACATCGGACATTTTCTTTTTAATCTTTTTCTAATGCGAGTAGCATACGTTTCTATAGCTAGTTGGTTGGGTAAATAAAATATATACACATATACATATTGTGACCATAATTATTGAACTAGTTTATGTCATAAATCTCTTTCTTCGAGATATTTAAAAGATTACATTTGAACACTAAATGAATTCCGTATAATGTAAATATAACAACCATTATCTAATGGTTCATTTTTGACAATATAGTGAAAATTACATTGAATTAATAAGTTTTAAAATAATGTGGTGTGAAATAACTGATAAACCCCGCCCCTTTTTTTTAATTTTAGCTTAGACCACTTTCATAATTGAGTACATATATACTATAAAAAAGTCATAGTAAAAAAATCTTTTTTGCATACAAGAATTCTATTTAAAATAATTTAACCCTAATTTTGATTATTCATTGAATTTTGATGATTTATCCGTGTGCTTTGTCCTTTGATCACGCTGGTTAATCAAGGTCCTACTATATATATTCATTAAACCTACATACATACTTTCGTTATGTTTTTATTTAAGTAAATCGTTATTTTGACGATTTTTCTCTGTACTCAAATGACGTTCGGTATTGTTTAGGAATTCGTCTATTCTCAAACCATGTTAGAGTGAAACCATGTTCTAGGATACTCTCTTTGATGCGAGTTCTTTCCAATTCTCAAACTCAACTAAAACGAAATGGTTCTGTAGAAATGCAATACTATACGTGGTTATTCATAATCTAGAAAAATTCTTTTAATTTAATGATTTTAAAATTATTTACGTATAAAAAAAGATTCCTTTTTGTTTAGAAAAGTAAAATTATTAAGTTAACATGAATGAAATTCTTCCCAATGGACGATCTTAAAATTAATTCTAAATTCGATTAAAATTCTTTCTTTTTATCTCTCTCTATATCTTTCTCAACTTGAAATTGGCTTCATCTTTCTCGATTAAATGTTCACAAACTTGATCGAACACGAGCTCGGATCTTCATTATTTTGATCGAGAACGAGCTAAAGTTACCTCTCATTTTCAGTTTTGTCGTCTCCATCTCAACTTTTCCTCTCCTCTCTATATATCGTATATAATATCGTCAGAACTATCATAACTTGTTTAACCGGGAGGATTCTCAATCAGTACACGTCTGCAAATAAAAGATATCTTTAGAAGTGTAAGACAAATGAACAAAAAAGTTTTTTTTTAATGGTATAAGACCATTATTCCGATTTTGAGATATTCCAGAGTTTTAGTTTGAATTGAATTAAAAATATTGCTAAATGTTTTTATGAATTTGAATAATATTTATAAAATACAAGCGTATTTAATTTTATTATTCGATAATAAAAAACGAGTAATGAAACATAAGGTTCTATAACTTATATTACTTTGGGGGAAAAAAATTAAAAATTAAAAATTAAAAATTTGTTGCATTAAGAGTTTAAAGTTTAACTTTTTTTTTTGATGAATTCATAATGATTTAGTGTGTCTACTTTGTTATTAACAATATGAAAAGAAGTTGTGCATGCCTGACTGAAATTATTATACTCTGCAATTAAACTTATACCACTTATTAAAAAAAAGTTTATGCAAGGTAACAAAACATAATTGAAACAGCATATTTTCTATATATTGCAATATATATATTATATCTTATATATATATATAAAATATGTTATAATAAATCTCAATAAAAGAAAGTATAAAACGGATAATTTATTTCTTGTTTCATCAAAAATGGAAGTTTAATTTGTACGAGATGTTAACTTTTTCTCAGATAACAGCTTTTAATGCATACTTCGAAAGAAAAAAAGTGAAAAATTATTTCAGATATATTTGCCGAGAGCTAATTTTTTCTTTACGCGATTAAACTTGCACTTAAGCTGATAACATAATTAACCGTTAAACGTTTTAATTCACTAAGCGTATCCCAGTATAACCAGACACGGATCGATACTCCGTTTTCTATTCTAACCGGATAAAACTACGTCTTAATTATTTTCTAGTTTGCAAATTATAACGAGACAGCTTTTGTCTAAATTAATTTTCTGCGAATAATTTTTTGATTTAATCAAATAGAAAAATTTTACTTTTAATTAAGATTAACCTTATTAGGGAGATTTTGTATTTTACATATATTTTTATAGCGTTAGTATTGATATTTGATTATGAAGAGCATAGAAATTGTATTTTACTATTATTAAACATTTCTGTTGAATAACTTATATATGGACCGTTTATTTTGAAAATAATGCAAGTCCATTTTCTGTTTCTTAAGAAAATTAAAGGTTTACATATTTGTCAATTAAAAAATATAGGTTAATTAATTATGTCAAGTCTAGCAGTGTTTCTTACTAACTTATATCAATATGCAATTTACATATATAAATTTCTTTCTACGTAATTTTTTTTACAGGCCAATTTTAAATTGGACAAAGCAATGACATTTTTAAAGGAATTAAATACCATCTAGTTATAAACAAAAAGTTTACGCTAAATTAAATATGAATTACGTGATCTTATTTTTTTTTTTAAATGGACTTACACCACTTTCAAAGTAAATTGTCAATATGCATGTTAAATTAAAATCGTGTAAAAAAGGTTTGTGTAAAAACAACATCGAGTGTATTTATTTTGGAACTAAGTATCTATCCACTAAGTTGAAAACCTTCGATAATTAGATTTTAAAAAGTATACATTATAAACTGCTCAGTACAAAGTTATCTTAGAGCTCTAAAAGATAACATTTTTTTTATCTGAAATACGAAAAAACTGACCAGAAAGATAACAGAGTTAATGTAAAGATCTCTTATGCGCCGTTTTTGACGTCGGTAAGAACTCTAAAATCTGATATCCAAAAGTTAACATTAATAAGATGGAATTCGGAGGTTATTCAAGACATTTTTTTTTATTGAATAAAGTAAAATATTTCATATTTTAATAATTTTATATTTCTTATAGTTGATACATTAATAGAATAACTTATACTGAAGTAATAATTATTATAATTAAATGCAAAAATATAATTAAAATAAAAAAATTCTGTTAATTTATGAAAGGCATACATAAATTTTAATTTCTTGACTTTGACTTAATGCGATCACCAGCATGTTGGAACCATGACTTTATAACCGCTTCAATAGAAGCTTTATTGTTTCATTCTATCGTTGCATTATAACTTCTACAAAAATAAAATAAAAGTTCTTTAATACTTTATAAATACATAAGAAAGCCATAAAGTTTAAAAAAATTAAATAAAATATAAAAAAGTTAGCTCCTTTTCTTACACAAAATGTAATAATAGTCATCTAAATGATATCTTTTGACCGAGTTCTAAAAGATATCGCTATAATGTTAACTTCAAGATATCTTTCAGATTTTTATGCTGACTAGGATAGAAAAACGTTTGGTCACGTGCGAGATTTTGCTTCGATGAAAAAAAAAATATTATATTTTGCATTAAATTGTTATTAATTGTGATTAAAACTACTATGTAACTAAAATGTCTGAAAGCATAGGTAATGGCAAAATTGACAGGTCCGTCAATGTTAAAACAAAATATTCATGGTTCGAAGGTTATGTTGAAGGGTATTTTTTTTTTTTTTTTTTAAACTCGATAGGTATGTTTGTATATAAAGACTTTTGTTCCATTAAAAAATTGGTGAAAAATTGTTCCCTTACCATAACCAGACAATGAACAGAAATGAATAATGAATGTTATTAGTCGAATAATTGTAATAAAAAACGTTATAACCATCGCGGCGTGGCCCGGTGTCCTTCTCATATAGACCAAAGGAATCCCTGATGGGGGTGACTCAAGCCCCATTTCTCGGCATCAGAGTCAGGCCATGC
>QUOG01000196.1:0-18436 GCA_010416905.1 Polistes dorsalis
TATTATTATTATTATTATTATTATTATTATTATTATTATTATTATTACTCATTTCAATAATATATATATATATATAGATATTATTCATTTAACCATTTTACTATACTAATTTTATAAAACGCTTTCGTCTTTTCGCTATGGACTTATTTTCCGCGGTTGGTACTCCTGCTTAATGTGCCACTGCAACGTTTTTTCTTCAATGGTTTTATTTATCCGAAGATAAAACGAAGTAGTAGCACTTTTGGTAAACGTAAAAGGGTGAAAATGTTTCCATCCTATTCTAACGAGCAAAAGACTCAAACGTTATCGAATTTGATTTCTCTCTCTCTCTCTCTCTCTTTCTCTTCTCTCTTGACTTGATCGCAAAAAAAAGTAGGTAATACTTATTTCGTGAAAATAATCAATAAAAATAAAGAATAAAAAGGAAAGGTTAAAGAGAAAATCCAATGTTAGAAAAGTAGCAAAACCTAAACAGCAATTGAAGAGAATTGTCGTAGTCATCGTCGTTTTCGTAATCGAAGTGGGTTTCAAATGTACGAGCTTTTTAAAGTTGAAACAGGAGTGGAGCAAAGAATATAGGTAAAAACACGCAAGCGGATAAAAAGAAGGAGGAAATATTTGAACGTTTTTAGAAGAACTCGTCTTTCGCAGTTGGATCGTTAAAAGGAACAACGCAGAGATTATGCAAAAATGTAGTGCGATCGAACCGAAGTTCGTCGAGCTCATTGGAACCGAAAAGGAATGAATAGAAAAAAAAGGCACAAGTAAAAATAGAAAAAGAGAGAGAGAGAGAGAGAGAAATAGGTGGTTGATAGAAACAAGGGATGCTTCTCAAAAGTTTCTTAACTCTCGAATAACGCGTACGATCCCGGTGAGATTTTTCCTTTCTTTTTTTGTTTCTTGTCCTTTTCGTCATTTTTTTTCTCTTTTTCTTTTATTATCCGCATAGGATAGTTTTTTTTTCCTTCTCACTTCTACCGTTCCAGTTTCCTACTTTTCTTTTTGTTTTTCTTTTTTTTTTTTTTTTTTTTTTCCTTTTTTTTTTTCACACACCCCCGCATCTTTTTATTCGCGCCATTTCTACAAAATGTCCGAGAATGTGACATGAAATTTTATGCTTCGCCAAACAAATCCTCCCCCATTTTCCTCACCCCCACTTCTTATTCTTTCCTTCTTTCTTTCTTTCTTTCTTTATGTTTCTTTCTCTGTCATTCCCTAGACGTGTTTCTCCGGCATTGCGGTCGAGTTGTATAAAATATTCAGACGAGAGATACGTCGGGTCCTTCGTTCCTGTCGAATTATATATTTACATTTTACATTTAGCTCTCTACCTATACTAACTTTATCCTTTTCTTTCGCACCGTGTATATATATATGAGTGCGTAGTTCAAAGAAAAAGGAGAGAGAGAGAGAGAGAGAGAAAAAAAAAATAAAGAAGAAGAAGAAGAAGAAGAAGAAACACAGGGAAAAGAAAAAAGGTAAAGGAAGAAAGAAAGACAGAAAAAAAAGAAATAAAAAGAAAAAATAAAGAAACGAGAGAAATAGGAAGAAATTGGAGCCAAGAATAGCATGGATTTTAATCCGAGCCAAATGTACGACACGTTTTGAAAGAAATTTCCTTTCTCTTGATGGCCAGACATTTTCCACTATACACTCCATACTATATACTCCAACGAACGAAGGAACGAACGAACGAACGAACTTTCTCGAAAAACTTTCGTTGCGAACTAAATTTCTTCTTTACTCTTTACACGAGTTGTCTTCTCGCACGATTAAAAGCAAAAGAGTTTCTTCGAGTTTTGCCACCGAACTGTATTCTTACTCTTTTCTCTGTATTTCCTACACCTCTTTTATTTTATTTTATTTTATTTTATTTTATTTTCTTCTTCCTTCTTCTTCTTCTTCTTCTTCTTCTTCTTCTTCTTCTTCTTCTTCTTTTAGTTTTTAAAGATTTTCACATATATATAATAAATAATAAAATAAATATATGTATGTGTGTGTGTTACCGTGTGAGAAAGAACAAAATTAAAGAATGTCAAGATTCACAATGGTCACTTGGTATATGTTAGAAATATTAGTGATAAGAATATATCCAAATATTAGGTGTTTCACCGACGTATTTGATATGTGTTAACATTCAATCATGTGAATCCTTGCATTCACCAATTTCGGTCTTTGACGGTAACACAATATATGATATAATAAATATATTTAATATATATTATAATAATAAAATAAATATATGTGAATATAAAACATATATATTTTTTCTTTTTATTTTGTAAAAACGATAGGATAAAGGAAAATGAAATTCTTATCGACGTCATAGAGTTCCTTCATCTACATCGTGAAACGTTATCGATTCGTTTGAGATTATCATCGGAATCGCGCCTTTCCAATTCGATTTGAATTTAAATAATCGTTCAATCGTAAAGTAACACCGTGTAGCCGACGACTTTTCCTTTCGAATTTTCTTTTCAAAATTAAAAATGTCTCCGGAGAATATCATCTTCTCTTTCTATCTCTGTTTCTCTCTCCTTATATATATATATTTCTTTCATTTTTCTCGTTAATTTTCATCATATTATTTATTACATTTTAATATTTTTTTCTTTTGATACAATCCCCTCGATCATTAATTTCGTATTATTTTCTATCGCGTATGCGTATTAGTATACGAAACAAAAAATATATATATACTTTTTATTAAGAATCGTTTCACAATAATCAAAACCCCGTTCAACGATAATAGTAGGATGCAACATTTTTAAATTTATTTTTCATTCGGAGTTGCATTTTACACGATTAATGTTTCAACGTTGGAATTCATTTTACGAGATTTTCGTTTTGCTATTTCACATTACGGATTTTACATGTTCGACGAATTCAATGTGCTTCTCCCTGAAACTCTACTCTTACGAATAAATTAAATTAAACGTAGTTAAACATTATATCGAAAAGGTATTTAATTGTGTCCGTGTAAACATAAAAAAATATATTTTATTATTATATTATCTCAATTAGTTCAATTAAATTATAGAAATACTGTGCAAATAATCAATATTCGAGATACAGCGTATATGAAAATAATATTATTTATAATGATTATTTTATTACGTACAATTAATAAAATGGGAATAATCAAATATCGGAATATATACGAAATAAATCGTAGCAACGCAAACAATATATATACATATTTAATCGTCTATTTTAAAATATTTCGTTAAATCTTTCGAGTTAGGTTCAAAAATCAGTTCCCTTTTATCGGTTTTCCCGATAATTTGTCGACATACGTGGGATTATTTTCTTTATGTAGTACACAACTACTCTCGTTCTTTCCTTCCTATTTTTTTTCCTCTATCTCTCTCTCTCTCTCTCTCTTTTTTTCTCCCTTCTTTTTTCTCTCTTTTTCTCTCCATACTTTGTCAAGCTCCGTTCGATCGTTCACGCTGCAATCGTAAACTCTTTATTCCCAACATGTACGTATCGGGAATATTCAAGTTGTACGTGTGCAGGAGATAGGAGCTCACATATCCGGATGTATTCCAAATATTTCGATACTCACAAGTATATATACATTGTTGGTATGTGTATTTGTTTCTTTATATACGTGTATATGTGCGTTCTATGTGTATGTGTATTGCTGGCAGAAGAGAAGCTACTCACAAAGCTTTATACGATTCTACGTGTACTTTACTAGTCCACTGTGTACCTCTGCCCCTCCCCCTCCCCCTCCCCTCCTCCACCCGACCCCCTTATTCTATCACCCTCACTCCTCTCTTTCTCTCCCTCTGTCTATCTCTCTGTTCCAAAACTTAGTTCAATGTGGTATGTCGTGTAACACACACTTTTCTTGCAATCTGCAACGTGACACCGGATGCAACGACGAACATCGTGCCTTCGACACACGTATCTTCCACGTGCCTAAACACACTCGAGTCAAGAAGAAGACACGTTTTTACCCTCTTTCTGCACCCTATTCATAGCATTTTTATATGGATACCTATTCTTATATTTATTATTTTTAAATTCATATGTAACGTGTATATAACAGCTTGAATATGAACTCGCTGGCTCTGATACGCGACCGATCGATCAATTTGTCAATAAAGAAATTATTGAACAGTCTCATAAGCATTGTTCACGTCCAGTGATAAGCACTTAATTATTAAAGATATTTATTTGAATGGTAAAATATGATTATTATTTCGAGATGTGAAGTGTTATAGATGATATTATAATATTGTTGAAAAATATTTTTAAATGTGGAGTTTATCGTGTTCCGGTATTCTAATGAATTTTAATTAGTTTCGTTTAATTGTAGGAATAATCAAGTCGATTATATTTTATTTGAATAATGTGAAAGATATATATATATATATATATATATATATATATATATTATATGTAGTATTATTATTTTATTAGATACAATTAAATGAGATGTTTAATTAAATACATTTTATATGTCGTGGTACGTATCAATCATATCATTTGATTATTTTGATTTATTTACTAACTTAAATTGAGCATATAATTATGTACCCATATATCTGCATGTATATCAATATATATATATATATATATATATATCATGCAACGTCTCTAAACTTTTAATTTAATTACTCGAATTTCTATAAAGATTCAATAGAGAAACGCGACAAATTTTCTTAATAAAAGTTTAATTAATAATTTTGTAAGATAGACGTGCTCTCTATTCTTTTTTTTTCTTTTTTTTTTTGATTCTTATCAGATGATTACAAGATTTCATAAAATAATCTTTATGTGTCGAACTTTGGTTTATTTCTTTTTTTTCTTCCTTTTTCCTTCCCTCCTTTTTTCTGTTTTTTTCTTTTTTTATAAACGTCAAACAACACAGAGTAAAGTTCGCAAGAGCGGGGTTAAACTCGGCCGGGTAAAAGAAAATAAAAGAGGACTCGACTTAAGGGGTATCTATATTTAACAAGAGAGTGAAAGTAACACGAACCTGTAATTTACAACGTTGCAAGACCACAGCTTCGACGGCTGCTTTCTTTCTTTCTTTCTTTTTTTTTTCTTTTTTTTTTCTTTTCTTTTCTTTTCTTCTTCTTCTTCTTCTTCTTCTTCTTCTGCTACTTCCTTTTTTTTTTTTCACCTTTTTCGTTTTTTTTTTCTCTCTTTTCGTGCGGTATAGTTAAATCAATGAAGAAGACAAGGACAAAGAATATACGTTAATTAATGCGCCGTTTGCACTGTCGGTTATCCCGTCACAACCACCGTTCGTGAGAAACTTTTTAATTCGTTCGAGCACCTTACACCCCCGTACCCCCTCTTCATCCTCGACTTGGAAAGCTTTTTGGTCAAAGATTATCGAAAGCGAAATTGCTTCGAGAAGGGGAAGAAAAGAAAAAAGAATTTATTTTGAGAATAATTTTTCATCGATCTCCCCTTGCCAACTCCCCCCCCCTATGCACGCGCACGATATTCGTGCTTTATGTTGTTAGTTTTTTCTTTTTTTCTTTTTTTTTCTTTTTAATTATTATAATTTGTTTTGCCTTATAAAATTAGCCATTTTTCCCACGTCGCGAGGAGAAATTTTTGTTTTTAAAGGGAAATAAGGGAGAAGGAAAAAAGAAAGAAATAAAGATGAATAATTTAAAAGCACGGTTAATTGTAGAAAGAATATAAAACGAAGAAAAGGATAGATTGTATAATTTGAAAATGCATTTATTTCTTTTAATTAATTTTATATTAGCGAATTATCAAGAGATCAGACCGAACGTAGGTAACGGTAATATATTATTTAAAACGATGAAAAATCCTCTACGTGGAATAATCTTAAGAAAATTTTTCCAAGTATTAAAAATAGGGAGCGATGGAAGGTGTGAAAAAAAGGAAATAAAACAAAAGGTATGATAGAGAGAATAGAGAGAGGAAGAGAGAGAGTGAGAGAACGGTTGAAGCTTAGCCAAATCTTTGCAGTGTTTGTATATGTGTATTGCATAGAAGAGCTTTGTTTTCGTACGAAGCTTTCCCGTATAAGCGGATCTTTTTTTTTTTTTTTTTTATTATTTTTTATGCACAAACACACATACACACATATATACACACGCGTGCGCGCACGTAAACATAAGCGTACGTGCGTCATACACGGCTTGTTGGAAAATATAAACTCAAAATAAGATAATAGAAAAAAATAAGAAGAAAGAATATATAGAAATTTGAAATGCAAAACGCGCGTTTTGATAAGGAGAACCAAATTTTGATCTTTAATTTGATCGTAGAAAATTATAAAACAAGATTATTATTATTATTGTTATTATTATTATTATTATTATTATTATAAGTGCGCGTAATTATAATTTGAATAATAATTAAATAGATAAAGTATCATTGTTAAACTGTTCGTCGATAAATTTTAGTAGATGCAACGATGACAGACGAGCAGAAGGGTTGCTTGACAACGCGTTCATCCTGTTGACGGGTCATTATGTTCTAACGTGATTATGTCAGTCAAATGTCACGAGGATAGATAGCGATTAGTTAAGATAAGTGTAGGCTCGCAAAATGCCATGTTAATCTGCGATTATCATCTTCCTGAAAGCTCCCTAACTTTTGACTTTTATTCAAATTCTTATCTCATCAAAGTAATCTATTTGTCGTAGAGAACAAATTCATTTAAACGACGGAAAAAAATAATCTTACACGAATTGATCCGTTCTTTAACACGTTATAATGAATTTATAATCAACAATGATATTGTAATTATCGTTGAAATAAATTGTATTGATTGTGTATAAAAAAACAAAAAATTCATATTTGTTTAATACTTCGAGTGTTGAAGTGTTTTGCAGGGACGGAATAATTTATTATTAATACAACTGCTTTTTTTTTTCGATGATTGATATCATTAATCAGTTTCTAATAATAATAAATAATATTTAATAATTAAACTTTTGGTTTCTTATAATATAATTTTCACGTGACATTTGACATAATACAATAATTAATACGTAAACCAGCATTATATTATTTTACACGTATATAAATCATGTTTGAGAATTTCGGGTTGGACGCATATATGCGTCCATGGCAGTAGTCAAAGTAGGATCAAAAAGATAATCGATCTACGATACACGCATTAGACGTCATTTTGTCGAATGTACAAAAAATTGTAATTGATTTTAAGGATTGAAATAGAAAGATAGAAAGAAATAATGTAAAGAAATGAAGAAAAGAAAATAGATTTCCGATGAGAAGAAACGATACTATACTTACCTGCAATACCAGCAGCAGCAGCAGGATCAGCATCAGCAGCATCAGCAGCAGCTTTTAATCGGACCGAAGGAAAGGGTGCTAATTTTTTTACAACTTTCCACGGTGAAAGCTTCTTCTAACACACAGAGAAAGAAAAAGAAAGGAAGAAAGAAAGAAAGAAAGAAAGAGAGAGGGAACTTTAAAGTGTGCCTTAACGAACGCCAGTGCAAAATCCTTGCTTCCTCTTTTCGAGAAAGAAAAAGTGGGAAAAAAAAGCAAGAAAGGAAGAAAGAAAGAAAGAAAGGAAGAAAGAAAGCGTCGATGGGAAACTAAAAATTTTCGTCGTCGAGTAGAATACCAGTGTGTTGCCCCCCCCTTCCACCTCCTCCTCCTCCTCCACCATCTTCCTCCCCTTTTAACTCCTTTCCTTTTCACGATGCTTTTCGCTTTCTTTTTTCTTCTCTCGGGAAAACGAGCGGATTTTCTTTCCCTCTCTCTCTCTCTCTCTGCTCTCGCTTTTGTTTCAAGGATAAAGGAACGATCCCCGTACTTTTTGAGCTTGACTACCTGGCCGATGTAATTGCCCGTCCCCATCCCGGAGATCATAAAATTTGAAAGTAACTGGCCGCTTCAAAGAACACTCTTTAACATGACTTCGGTGTGAAATTATTAGAACCTTTCCTTTTTCTTTCCTTCAAATTCTTCAATTCCTTTTTTTTTATTATATATATATATATACGATTTTGTTTTATCGTCAATTTTTTATGCCGCAAAAATATTTGAAAATTAAACGGAATATGAAAGCTTATTCTAAAGTTAATACTCTTTATCTTATTAGAACATTGAAATCGTTAAGAGATAATGACAAAATTGGTCCTCTTATTATGGTATTATTATATATATATATTTTTTTTATTATATTAGGATATTCCATCGTTCTTGGAGAAATTCGAGCGAATTGCTTTCTAGAACCTGCGTCATATAAGTAGTAATATATATGCAGATGAAGGGTGGTCTCACCCCCTTGTATGCGGCTCTATTATTAAGTAGTATAAAAAAAAAGAGAAAAGAAAGAAAATAAAAAATAATAAAGGAGAAAAGGTAGTAGTAGTTGGTAGGTAGTAATAGTAGTAGTAATAGTAATAGGGTGTGTGTATGAGAGTGTATATAATACGTGTATACGTACGTGTGAGCTCGTGTTCTCTTGGTAACTCATTTTCGAATCACTTTGCGTGATGCGAACTCTACTCTGTAGAACTTTCTCTTCCTCCTTTCCCCACTCCCTCCTCCCTCCTCCCTCCTCCCTAACCCCTTTTTTCATTATTATATTATATTATATTTTTATCTAATGAAATGTATATTTTATATTAATATGAGCAACGAAAATCACATTTACGTTTCTTCATTATTCCATTAACGAAGATTTCTTCTATTTCCTCTTATCATTTTTATATTTGATATTTATTTATTTATTTAATAATATTTTATTGACCCTAGAGCCTAGGCTCCCTAAAGACCATTAATTACAGTATAGTACAATGTAATGTATAGATAAAACAAAACGGAAATTAAAATTATGTAATTATTATTAAACTTATCATTATATTAGTAGTAACGCACAGTAAGTAGATAAATGTAAAAAGAAAATAGTAAATAATAAATAAAAGTATAATAGTTCTATAATAGTAGTATATATATATATATATTATTATTATTTTTTTGATTGTATTTTTTGTTTCAGGATTATTCGAGACGGATGGATTGCTAATACCTGGAACGATGTGCGACCACGAGTTTGTCAGTTCGCAATTAACACCTCAATACGGACGATTCTACTCGCCACGTTACCCCTCATCCTATCCGAAGAACATTAGATGCTCTTATCTCTTTCGAGCGAGGTAAATGATCCCCACTTTAATCTACTAATCATTCACTGAGAAATAAGATAATATCATCTTGATCCTTATAATATATGTATATAGATATTACGTTCGTAACAGTATTTTTATTTCGTAATCTATAGAAAAAAATTACTCTCGGTTAAATCTAATTGAAATGTTATTACTGTTTAAAATTTTATCAAAATTATTAATCGAATCCGCATTTTTCGTTTCGATCGATCGAGCTTGCAACATTTCATTTTTTCTTCTTGCTTTTTATTATATCTCACAATTACTCGCTCGATTGTTTTTTTTTTCACCGTATAAAAATACATTATTATTGATATTATAATTCAAATTATACGTTGTAAAAATCGTTAATTAAATCATATTATTATGAAACTTAATATTGTTTTTAGAAGAACGTATTCTAACGAGGATAAAGTTACGCGAATAAATCAGCAATGCAAGAGAGAGAGAGAGAGAGAGAGATCAGCAATCAGAATGATTTCATGTTAATCGAATAATCCTTGCTATCTGTGAACCATAATCGATTTACTACTAATCCATATATAATGCACCTTGAACCCATTTCTGACTGAAACTTATATACCCAATATTCTCACGTAATAGATTCCCTAGTAATCCGTAAGGTAACTCTCGATTAATTAACGTAGATTCGATTCCTCGAATCATATTCGTTTGTTCCATCATATGATCTAGATTTAGATGAAGATGAAAATAGATAGATGGAAGGAAGGAAAGAAAGAAAGAAAGAAAGAAATTTTCCTACTTCCTTTTCTCATAGTACCACGTATCGTTTATAAAATACTACGAAGCAATCGTATACGCTCGCGTCATCGGGATTTTTGCTTAGCCCCCCTTTTTTCTTGGCATTCGCGTCAGCTAGAAAATTTTTGTCCTTCCCCCTCCCCCCTCCGCCGCCTATCCCCTGCCCCCCGCAATCGTCGTGTGCAATCCAATTTCGTTTCTTTCTCGATCGTGGGAAAAAACGTGGAGAAAAGAAAAAAAAAAATCAAATAAAATAAGATAAAATAAAACCTCGCGGAATAGTCGAGTCGAAAAGTTTCATCGTCGAAGTATAAAGGGGAAAGAAAAAATAAAACGAAAAATAAGAAGAAACAACGGGGGAAAAAAAAAAAGACCAAAGGAACGGTAAAATAAAATACGTTTTAATTAAATCCGATACTTTGATTTTTAATTTAAGTTGCGATGAAATAAATTAGAAAGAAAAGAACAAAAAAAAAAAAAGCAACAACAACAAAAAATAGAAGAAGAGGAGAAAAAAGAAAGGATACTATAATACGAATTAATCTCTCGTCAAAAGGAATAGACTTATCCGGTATAATTTTTGTGGTTTCGGTGTTACTGCTCATACACACACACACTCACACATATATATATAACTATGGTGGTTCCTTTTTCGTTAAATTAACGCAGCTTCGAGGAAAGAGTTTCTCGTTGGGTTTAGGACAAGGGTCGCGTGGCATTTTGGAAATAGTGGGCGCATAAAAGTACTGGATAAAAGTGGGCTGGAACGGGGTATTTGGGGGAGGGGGTGGGTCAGGTTGAAAAAAAGAAAAAGCGCTCGGGAGTTCTCGGCACGGATATCGTGCAGTAGAGAAAGCCGTCCTTCTCTTCTATTCTTCCTTTGGAATTTCGAAACAAAGACGTTCTGGAAGTATAGAATGTGGAGAAGATACCATGGATGCTGGCAATATCATGACAATGAGCTTTTCTTTTCGTTTAGGATTAATAAAAAAAAAAAAAAGAACAAAAAGAGAGAGAGAGAGAGTAAAAGAAACTCTAGATAGTGAGAAATAATTCTAAAACGAGGTGGAATATCAGGAAAGGGGGGGGGTGGATCGTGGGTGAGAATGTGGGAGTAGGTTTGGTATGTCGAATTCGTGGGAGATTGTTTTTTCGAAATTTTCTTTTTTTTATTTACCCCTCTTCACCTTCTCCCCCTCTCTCTTTCAAAGAATACGAGGAAAATAATTTCTTTGTTTTTTTTTTTTTCGTGTACCATAGTCTCGTATCGCGATGGAAGATTCAAATTTCTTTTTTTTTTTCTTTTCTTTTTTTTTTCTCTTGTCACAACACACATCATTGAATTGTTATTAAATGAAACTTTGATTTTTTTTTGATTTTTTGTTAGTAAATTATTCGATAAATTAATCGATCGTTCGTTTATTCGATTGATATTATTATAACACAAGATTCTAATGATAAATTATATTTAATAATTAAACTTTTTCATTCTTATATAATATAATTTAATTTTGTTCATGTGACACACACACACACACACGTAAAACAAAACAATAATCAATACGCAAACCAACGTTACATTATTTTACATTAATATTGACAAATACAACGCAAATACGCGTTCATTGCAGTCAAAGGGTTAAATAAAACTTTTGTCAATCGTAGTTGTTGTCATCGTAACCCGTTAACGACGATTGTCTTCTGAACGGTTCGTATGCACCCGATTCCCCGCAATCATGAGAAATAATAGTTAGCGTGGTAAATACGGAATGTGTCTCGTTCGAACGTACCCGAGTTTAATCGTTGCTACCGCCGTATGCAGATAGAATTTCCCAGGTAACATTGTGCTTTCGCGCTTAATTGTAGTAATTGCATCAAAGTAGTATTCGCAGTTTGGCTATGTTGGACGGGATACGTCCACGTTATGCCAGCTTTATAATCGTGATTGAAATTATGTAGCTCGTTGAATAAACCTCGTAAATGTGAATATGGATCGTTTCCCCATCCTCGTCCCCCCCTCTTTCCCCCCTCCCTCCACCCCCCAAGCCACCACTGCCATTCCTTTCGCTACCATTTTGTTGATTTTCATCGATTTGACCTATCGAATTTTTATCCCTTTATTTTTTCCTTTCATTTTTCTTTTTCTTTTTTTTTTTTTTTTACATCATTTTCAGAAATATCAATCAATCAAAATTATTATTCGAACGATATATTCGACAATAATCGGTAATAATTAAATATTCAATGTTTTCTATCGGTAATATAATGAAATTATTCAATAGGGATAAATTACATTGGAATTCATCTAATTCTAAATTTAAGAAAAAAAGATAATGCGTTAAATGCTATTACAGATAATTTATCTCGCTTACCTGATATCGATCGGTTTCGTTCATTCAAATTTTATCGTTTATTTCTTTGTCCCTTTTGAATAATCTTTTGAAATATGAATAATTAGGCAAATGATTTAATGATATTCAATAATAATAGATAATAATTAACACATTAACATATTATTGTAATACAATGAATTATTCATAAGGATTTTCAAATTTTATTTGGGAAATTAGTTAAATTTCTAAATTCGCGTTAAGTTTATTCTCTTACGTATTAAACAAATCATTTTTTTGAGATACTTGAAAATATATGTGTTGTAACGTGCAGTTGTAAGATAATCTTGACCTTTGAATTCATGTCCATATTATTATAAGTCAGTTGTGAACCTTCTTATCCAAAATGTTCTTCCGAACTTCTCTCATTGAAGTTTAGTCGAAGTTACATTAATAATAAGACTTTCGTTCCATTTGTTTTAGACTCAAGGAGAGGATTCAAATAGTATTCGAAGAGATTTCTCTACAAAAAGGTGACCTAAGGTAAGTATTATTATCTCGAATTTAATATCATTTCATTCTAGTTGTTTTATCTAATCTAATGTATAATATTACACAGAATATTACATATCATACAATAATACATATATATATATATTAGTAAATTATTGAATAAATTCATCTTCACGTTGGCATAATATTATCAATGTTGATTCGATCATTTTGCAATGTAAATTATTCATAGATCTTAAATATGTATCAATGCATGCATATGCAACGGTAAGGTAAATTAAAGGAGTATTCGTAACAAACGTTGTAAATTTAACAAAAAGAAAGAAAATCAATTGGAGAAAACGAAATGATTGGCTCTTAGATTATTTGCACAGGGGGTAGGAATAGGTAGGATCATCCGATTGTATAGTATTTCTTTCTATTTTTTTTTTTACGTTCCTCTTTTTTTTCGGTATCCCGTTAGATACTATCGTAATCGAGTAATATTGAAGTTAAATTTCCATATTGAACGTTGAAACTACTACGATACGTACAATTTTTATCTCTTCAGTTCTTTTTTCATTTGTTTCTTTTTTTTTTTTTCCCCCTACCGGATCGTAATAACTTTCGCCTATCATAATCCTCACCACCCTATTTCTGGATCAAGAAGAGAGAGGAACAAAAAAAAATATATATATATTCGAACAAGCAGTTCGCAAAAAATCTCCGGTTCGCAAAAGATTTCCGTTATTAAATCCGGAAATTACGTTACCTTAATGGAGGGGGTAAGGTCTAGCAAAATCTAATGAATTATCAAACTAATCAAACATTAATCGTTCAAATGTTTGCCAAGTGGTAGATAGTACGAAAGTAATGCTGAAAAATATATGTATATGTATATTATAATAATTACATCTTTATAGTGTAGTTTTATTTTAGAAATTGCATAAAAATTAAAAGAACGCTAAAATGAGAAGATTATAATCTTCAATTTTACGTATAAGGTACATTATTACCTTTTTACACATGCTCAACATTCGGTAAGGCATATAAACATTTAATAAAATTAATTTGATAGAGGATAATATTTCATTTCAACAGTGAATATCGAACGAAATGTTGTTTTTCTGAATAGTTCGCGTCAATATTTTTGTATACTTATAACAAGCTGGTTTTAATGATTTTTATATTAAATTAAAGTACACTCTATTTTCTAAACTACACTATAAAGATGTAATTATTATAATATACACATATATATGTATATACGTTTCTGAGATAACACGGAGAAGGATTTCGAGATAATCCTAGTGAAATGTAGACACGATTGGAGACACTGACTCTGACAGCTAGCAAACAAGATTTTCGATCTTTATTTCATCTTTTATCTCTCTCTTTTCTTATTTCTTTATTTTCTTCTCACTCCTTCTCTCTCTCTCTCTCTCTCTCTTTTATTTTCTAGTTTCATTTTCCCACTTTTATCCACCCCTTACATCGTTCTCCTTTAAGAAAGCACCCTCGTGTCCTTGACAGTAGTATCGTTTAAGGATCACGACGATAATTCAACATTTTCTTCTGCTTTCCCTCCCTCTCTCTCACTCTCTCTCTCTCTCTCTCTCTCTCGACAAAAATTTTCATTTCTTTTAATACTTTTTTCTCGAAACTTTATATATGCTTGAAATTTGGGATTCTCTTGGAAGAAAAAATACATTTTCTTCTGCTTTCCTTCCCTCTCTCTCACTCTCTCTCTCTCTCGACAAAAATTTGCATTTCTTTTAATACTTTTTTCTCGAAACTTTTTGATAAACAAATAATAATTGATCTATTGTATTATATATGTTTGAAATTTGGGTTTTTCTTGGAGGAAAAAATATTCGAATTTATGGTAAAAAATGGGGAAAATTGATCTAAGGTATTATCAGTGAATCTAGATGGTGTAAGGATAGGAAAAGAAGATAGCATATTTTACGGTTAGCAATACGTCAATCGGTTAATGCTTCCGATATTGCCATCATAAATCTGCCAGCCGCCAATACTAAAGGTTTCACCCTGTACTCTCTTCGGACGAGTTACCACAGCTTCATTCTCTCTCTCTCTCTCTCTCTCTCTCTTTCTCATTTTCTTTTTCTCTTTCTTTTTCTCTTTTGATACCCCCGAGAATTTTCTTTGCTTTTTGGCACAAGCTATGAACAAGCCAGCGCCAGCTATTATCGCTAAGAACATTTTTCAATTTAATGTCATCTTCTTTACTTTAATAGATTTCTCTCCTCGTAAAACCGATTTCGATTCATAGCCACCGGGGGTGGCAGGGGAGAGGAGGGGGGCGGGAGAAAGTAAGGGATAGAGAGACAGTAGAAAAATTAATCAATGACAATTTCACGCTTCCTAAGCGCTAATTACTACACGATATCAATCCAATCACATATAAGATTTCCCATAAGGGTTCCAAATAATAGAGAAACTAAAATAATATGGATAGAATAACCAAAAGGGGGAAAACTTTTTAATTTAACGTTTCATTTCTACGATAATAACAATAATACTTATTCGTTGAACGTATTACCATAGTAAATCGATACAATTGCATTGCCATTATAGAAATAAAAAATAAATTTAAATAACAAAGAGATTTTGGTCAAGTAAGGATAGGTTTTGGATTTAAGGAGTATTCAAAGATCAACTCGATTAATAGTTTGCTTTGAGGAGGGGGTCAAAGAGGGGGAGGAAGTGGGTTGGGCTGGCCCTTTTCGACTGCTATCTTTTAAAATCCCGTAATACCTGGCATGGTTGACCTTTAAATCCTTTGAGCGGGCCAGAAGACCATGATTCTGCTTAACCCACATAAAGTTAACTATCTCTCTCCTTTCTCTCCCTCCCCTCCCTCCCTCCCTCCTCCCTCTTCCTTCCTCTATCTGTCTTTACCCGCGAGAAGACTTAGGAGAGCCGAGGATGTCGTGATGGCAACGTCGACTTGGTAAACGAGAGGTGCCCAGGGACCTTCAGTTGCACTCCTCGTAGGAGTTAATCCTTGATAAATCCTCCAACTCTGTCCTAATTCAGTATTGAGCTTCCTTAATTTCATTCTATCGGTGTGACCTAACCCCCAGCCCCCACGTCCAACACCCAACACCCAACACCCCAATCTTTCACGAATTCGACCAAATTAAAATGGAAAAAAGACGTGACGGTGAAATGATTTTTTACTCTGTAAGTACGATCAGATTTCAACCAACTCGTTTTGACTTTTCTACTTTAACTCTAATCCACTTTTGTTTGTTTTTTTTTTGTTTGAACGTATGAAAACCAAGGGATAATTTCGTGTCGTTTATTACAAAAAAAAAAAAAAAAACAAGAAAACATTGAACTTTACACGCACGTATATAATATAAAAATGTTTCCACGTGTTTTTTCTTTTCCCCCTTTAGTATAGTTAGAGTAAATCATTTTTTTTTTTTTCTTTTTTTTTTCTACCGGCGAGCAACGAAAAATTCGAAAGAAAATATTACGGCAACGAATTTTATATGAAATTTAATAACAAATGATAAAGCAAAAAAGAAAAAATGTTGACTTGAGAGATAAAGAGAGGAAAAGAGAGAGAGAGAGAGTTAGAGAGAGAGAGAGAAGGAGCGTGCATGTTGTCTGTTAACGAACGAAATTTGATTGTCGAGGCGTGCTCGGCCAGGTGCGAATAATGAACAATTTCTACGTCGTACTATTTCATTAGTAAAGTCTAAATATGGAAACAAGATGTTAGGGAACGGAAGCGTAACGGTGGGCGTCGGAAAAATAATCACTTGGGGTGGGGTGGGGTGGGGGGGGCGTTGGGTGGTGAGAAAATAATTAAATAAAGCAAAAAAAAAAAAAAGAAAAAGAAGAAAAATAAAAGAAGAAAGGGAAGAGAAGAAATAAAAAAAAAAAAAAAACCAACGAGCTCCGATCGTATTAGTTATCGTTGTTGTTGTTGTTGTTATTGTTGTTGTTACTATTGTTAAAGAGTTTTGTTAGTTTTCGATTTGAATGGAGAATTCACAATTATTTGATTCGTAATAAAACCGAACAAAGAAAGAAAATCAATGGAAATGAGGTGTAGGTAGGATTGAATGTATGGAAAATAAAAATCAATTAATTAATATATATTCGATTTCATTCCCACCTGCTCCCACCCCCCTCCCCCCACCCCACCCCTCGCAATCATCCCTTCTTCCTTCCTTTCCTCTCTTTCTATCTTTTGATTCTTTCTTTTGATTCTTTCTTTTGATTCTTTCTTTTGATTATTTCTTTCTTTATTTCTTTCGTTTCGTTGTTTTAATCTGAAACGAGTTCGATAACGTTTAGAAAAGCATAGCTTGTGGTAAAATTCGGGAGAAGAGCGTGAAAGACCGAGTTTGAGAAATGCTTCGATATATCAGCGTTAAGCCGCTCTGTCAGACGCACTCGGATATTATCCTGAATAGAGCTGATGGATACCGAAAGACTCTTCTCTGCCAGCCAGCCACTCGATATACACACATTCGCAAAATCTCTCCTACGTATATATGGGTTAGGATATATATATATATATATACATGACACACCAATACCATGAAGGTACACTTCATAAAGGTGATGTGTCGATTTATTTCTTCCCCATATATATATATATGGGGAATGTATATATATATATGTAACATTTATATACATTATATACATATGTAACATTTTCCATCGAAAAAAAGTCATCATCATTTTATATTTTAATAATAATTCATTAATAAATTTTGTAATTCTTTCACTATGGAATTCGTACTTTTACGATTTGTTCATATAATCGTGAAATTAATTAAAATTATATTCCATCGAATAGAATAATCCACCATCATCACCACCATTAGAGGGGGAGGGGGAGGGTAGAATGAAAAAAAAAAAAAAGAGATATTAAGTTTCACGTAGAGATCCTTGAACTCTGAAACGTTGAAAACGTTTGTAGAAAGAGAGATCTCTTCTCTTCTCTTCTCGGTGAAGAAAATCCTACTGGAATTTGAAAGATAGTTAAAGAAAGTAAGAATGACTATGGTAAAAAAGGGAATGCCAAGAAGAAGAAGAAGAAGAAGAAGAAGAAAAAGAAGAAGAAGAAGAAGAAGAAGAAGAAAAAGAAGAAGAAGAAGAAGAAGAAGGAAATGCAGAAGAAGGGCCGAGAAAAAGGGCTAGAAAATGGTCTTTAATCTCTGGCTCCTTTCGACGATAATCTTTCTCTGTCAGAGTAATTGCTTAAACCGTGCGAGTAATAAGATTATTCCTTTTTCTCTCTTCAAATTCATTTTTTTTATTATTTTCCATATCCCTTTCCCTTCCTTTTTCTCATTTTCATCATTAAGTTGTCCTAATCGATCAAAAATATTTCAATCGAATCGGTACTTCGTAAAAAAAGCTTTGTTCCTACGTTGAAATGTCTCGAGAAAACTAAACGAAACAAAAATAGATAAACTTTTTTTCTATTTTATCTCTTTGGGGTAAGATAAAATTAAAATTCTGTCTCACCTTTTTCGATGCACCGTAAATGCAATAACTGCACGCGCGTAGGTGTTCATATTTCATCTTATATACGTAAACCAATTGTGATAATATATTCAACGAAGTATATTACAAAACTAATTACAAATGTAACTAAAATTATTACTTTCTATTTTCGTTAAAAAACAAATTACAAATGTAACTAAAATTATT
>QUOG01000197.1:4750-18333 GCA_010416905.1 Polistes dorsalis
TGCAATATATATATATATATATATATATATATATATATATATATATATTATATCTTATATATTTATATATATAAGATATGTTATAATAAATCTCAATAAAAGAAAGTAAAAAACATATGATTTAATTCTTGTTTTATCAAAAATGGAAGTTTAATTTGTACGAGAAGTTTAACTTCTTCTCAGATAACAGCTTAATGCAAACTTCGAAAGACAAAAAGTGAAAAATTATTTCAGATATATTTGTCGAGAGCTAATTTTTTCTTTACGCGAGATAAACTTTCACTTAAGTTGATAACATGGTTAACCGCGAAACGTTTTAATTTACTAAGCGTATCCCAGTATTAACAGACACGAATTAATACTCCGTTTTCTATCCTAACCTGATAAAACTACCTCTTAATTATTTTCTAGTTTGCAAATATAACAAGACAACTTTTGTTTAAATAAATTTTCTGCGAATAATTTCCTAATTTAACCAAATAGAAAGTTTTTACATTCAATTACGATTAACCTAATTACGGAGATTTTTTTATTTTACATATATTTTTATAGTGTTAGTATTGATATTTGATTATGAAGAGTATTGAAATTTTATGTTATTATCCTTAACATTCCTTCGGATAACTTATATATGGATCGATTATTTTGAAAGTCCATTTTCTGTTTCTTAAGAAAATTAAAGGTTTACATATTTGTCAATTATTATATAGGTTAATTATGCCAAGTCTGGCAATGTTTTTACTAATTTATCTCAATATGTAATTTACATATATAAATTTCTTTCTACGTAATTTTTTTTACAGGCCAATTTTAAATTGGACAAAGCATTAGCATTTTTAAAGAAATTAAATACCAACTAGTTATAAACAAAAAGCTTACGCTAAATTAAATATGAATTTCGTGATCTTACTTTTTTGTTAAAATGGACTTCTTACACCACTTTCAAAATAAACAGTCAATATGCGTATTAAATTAAAGTCGTGTAAAAAAAGTTTGTGTAAAACAACATCGGGTGTATTTATCCTGGAACTAAGTAGCTATCCATAAAGTTGAAAACCTCTGATAATTAGATTTTAAAAAGTATACATTATGACCTGCTCAGTACAAAGTTATCTTAGAGCTCTAAGAGATAACATATTTTTCATCTGATATCCGAAAAAACTGGCCAGAAAGATAACAAAGTTAATGTAAAGATCTCTTATGCGCCGTTTTTGACATTGGTAAGAGCTTTAAAACCTGATATCCAAAAGTTAACATTAATAAGATGGAATTAGGAGGTTATTGAAGACATTTTTTTTTTATTGAATTAAGTAAAATATTTCCTATTTTAATAATTTTATATTTCTTGTAGTTAATACCTAATAGAATAACTGATATTAAAATAATAATTACTATAATTAGGTGCAATAATAATAAAAATAAAAATATTTTGTTAATTTATGAAAGGCATAAATAAATTTTAATTTCTTGATTTTGACTTGATGCGATCACCAGCATGTTGGAACCATGATTTTATAACCGCTTCAATAGAAGCTTTATTGTTTCATTCTATCGTTGTATTATAATTTCTATAAAATTAAAATAAAAGTTTTATAATATACTTTATAAATACATAAGCTAGCTATAAAGTTTAAAAGGATTAAATAAAATATAAAAAAGTTAGAGAGCTGTTTTTTTACACAAAATATATAAAATGAAATATTAAATACTGATTGAAAGGTATTCTTACCAAATATTTGTAGATTTCACTTTACAATTATATAAAACAATTTTTGTACTTACTTAATGAATATATTTAAAATTTCGAAATATTTTTACTATTAAATGAAAATAAGTAGGTTTAAACTTTAAAGAATAATATTAAACTTATAAACACTTAGCATGCGGGGTGGGAGTATACTCCGCCGAAGCTTACGCGTGCAACGGGCGTTCTTTCTTGGATATCTCAGAAGTTTGGTCAAATAAAAAGCGTTGCTTAGCTACATCAATCACAGAGCATCTTTCACAGTAAGGTATCTTATTGATAGCGTTTGGATCTCAATAATCTGACTTCAGAAAAAAGTCATGTAAATGATATCTTTTGACCGAGTTCTAAAAGAAATCGTTATAATGTTAACTTTAAGATATCTTTCTGATTTTTATGCTGAGCAGTATAAAAAAACGTTTAGTCACGTGCGATATGTTGCTTCGATGACATAAAAGAAAAGATGTTATATATTGCGTTAAATTGTTATTAATTGTGATTTAAACTATTATTGTAACTCAAAATGTATGAAAGCATAGGTAATGGCAAAATTAACAAGTCCGTCAATGTTAAAACAAAATATTCATGGTTCCAAGGTTATTTTGAAATGTTTTTTTTTCTTTTTTTTTTTTAACTGGATAGGTATTTTTGTATATAAAGACTTTTCTTCCATTAAAAAATTGGTGAAAAATTGTTTCCATACCCCCAATTTTGCAATATATTTATATAATTAAATAATGTAAAATAAGCGAAGATCTATTGAGCTTTTGATAAAAAAGCTACGATAAACTCTTTTGTAGTTTTAGAATGTTCCATTAAAGCAAATATAAACCTACTACTCTTTCTTCTCTTCTATCTCTTTGTTTTTTAGTTTTCAAAGTTCTCCGCTTTGTCTCGTATTACGTTACCTGGTGCCGCAAGCGGTAAAATTGCACTTTACTGTTCACGTCTCGTTATGTGATAGTCTTTCATTAATGTATTGCAATTTGTATATCTTATTGGGTTGTCCTTAAAGTTCGGGTCGGTTTATATAAATACATATGTTCGATTTATATTTTAATTATATAAATTAGTTTTTTTTTTTTTTTTTTTTTTTCAAATTATTTTTACATACATTATAAATAATAAATTAAAAACAATTTTTTTTCTTATTTTCCCGGTAGGTAGTTGTAAAATGACTCTTAAATTTCTGAAGCGACTAAACCTAGCAAAAAATTAACTAACGTCATATTATACTCCCGAATTTTTCATGCAACTTTTGTTCTATAAACTTTTCTGCTACTATCATACTATTTTTGTTGCAAGAGTTAATAAATCACCCTGTATATTGTTTTCTTGTATAATATCTGTCCTCGTGGGGGCGTTTACTCTCCAGCGGAAGAGAATAGCAACTGCGGTTTTGTTAGCGGGCTTTGCAGGTTGTGCTTAGCAACGGTTGAAAGAGGGGTGGGGCGAATATTTACACTTTTCGATATTCCCTAAATGACTAGAGGTGACAATAGCTATGGCAATATTTTAAGTTAGATTAATACAACTATACGTATACCTACATTAAAATTAAATAAATTGCAAATATTAACTTTTGAAATTCAAAAAAGAATATAAAAAGTTGTTTTCAAACGATTACATACTTTCTAAAGTATTTTACATTATATTTTATTGTTTAAACTAATTAATAATTCGCGTGTCTCATAAAGCCGTACAATAATAATAAAAGTACACCGTTAATTACGGAATAGATCTTTTTTGTCTCATAAGCACGGTCAATTCAAAATTTACTGTACGTACTATTAAGACGCTATTAATATTGGGTTGGCAACCAAGTGATTGTGGATTTTAAATAAGAAGAAAAATTCCAAATTCAATAATTTAACTATTAATTTCATAAATAGATAATATAATTTATATAATTTATATAATCAACTAATAAACTATCATATCAATATAAAAAGTTATCAAAAATTTGCTATTTTAATAACTGTAAACAAAATTGCAAAATTTGCTAACAATTTATGTATTCAACGTAATGAAAGGAATTTTTATGCATTTCAAGTGAACGAATAATAATTAATTTTTTCTTAAAAGTCACAGTGATTATTAAAGTAGTAAAATTGTGGTATTTACTTGTTAGGTGTTATAATTAAAAAAAGTGATACTTATATTTAATTTACATAAATGCGTAGTCAAAATATTTTCTATCTATTGGAATGTCTCATCAGAGGGGACATATGTTTCATGGTTAGGTCTTTTACCTTATTGGAGAGTCGTAACAATTGCCCTACAAATCCTGCTGTAATAAGTGCATTCAAAAAGTTCATTTAGAGGTAGTTGATTGACCCATCAGTCTCAAAGCAATATGCCGGAAAAGTATGACTTTTAGCCAAGAAGAAGTCAATCGTTGTCCGAAAACTTTTGCTAATGCAGAGTATCAGCTTTTCCACCTCCTTTAAAGCAGTCAATCTGATTGTTCTATCAGGATCTCCGGTCTTACTTTCGATAATAAGTAGTAATAATAAGTAGCAACCCCTCGTAAATTCCAGTGCTGATCGGGAAAAATGTATGTTGTAACTAAGGAGTGTAACAATCAAATCTGATTGTCCTATTACATAACTACAGCTGTCCTTAAAGATAAGTTGCTCTCCAGTAGGAGGGGGTATAAGGATTACTGACTAATTCAACTCCCATCACATATTTATATGATATCAAGTACAGTCTTATAGAGAAAATACATTCAGAATTTAATTGATTTATTGAGCAGTAAGTGTTATAGTAAGTTGGGTTGCTTCTGGTCAATCTTTCAATAATTGTTCGTGCGCAGCTATATCTCCTCATTGATTATCCTCTGGAAGAAATATTCCTAATTCCTTTAATCTAACTTCTTTCTCATTTGATATAAGAGACATGAGGATTAATTAGAAATCTTGTTCATGTCCACTAGTCTTACTGCAGAATCTAGTTGCTTTGTAGGATGGGTTCTGTCTATAAAATTCTGTTTATCAGAAACTAAAGCCCCAGAACATGTCTGCTGTACTGGTGATAGACTTTTCTTATGAGTTATCATCTTCCCTAATTTTTTTTATCTTTTCTTCGCAGTTCACTTATGTTAGCGTGGTTTCGTGTTCCACTTCTGACACCAAGTCTTCATGTCTCAAAGACGAGAGTATTAGAATTATGTTGCTAACCCTGTTTTAGCTACTCTGCATTCACCAAATTTAGCCAGGACCCAGGTAGGCTTGTTTTTCCCGAAGATTAAATAACTGTAAATAAAGGCAAATTACGAAAAAGGGTTATAAAAGGTTTGGATAAGGATGAATTGAAAATTTTAGTTTATTTGTGAAAATTGTAGTTCACCTTAACTCTGGTTCTCAAAATATTTCATAGAATTATTTATTTAAAGAAATTAGAACAGGCTAGTCTTTCCAACGTAGAGACGATCGCTTACGTACTTCTCGAGATGCTCCGAATCAAAATAGTCGTTATCGGTGGAAAAGTAAATTGACTGGTAGTGAATTGAAATCTGTTGAGTTTGAAGGTTACGTTGACGGATTGATGCCGGTGTGGTCCTCGATACTGGAAGACAATGAGCAGGAATAATGAATGTTATTAGTCAAATAATTGTAATAAAAAACGTTATAACCATCGCGGTCTAGCCCGATATCCTTTTCACATAGACCATCCCTGATGGGGGTGACTCGAGTTCTATTTCTCGGTGTCAGAGTCAGGCCATCTTTCTCATACTTATTTTTTCACACACACAACTTTTTCGCCGCGTTAACATTATTATTACAAGTATGTTTAGGCATTCGTCAGTGTTGCATTGGCGGAGGTCTGATTCGGTACGATTATAGTGGCCGTGGCTTATGTAGATTCGGATTTCTTGTAGGAGCGTTCGGGTGCCTATTACTTTTAGTTTTATATTGCAGATAATATTTTATTTCTGCTGATAAGCATATAATATTAATTTAAATTAAAAATTATATTTATTTATATATATATTAAAATAACTATTATAATTTAAATTAAATAAATAAATAAATTTTTCTAATAAAATTATTTATTTTATAAAAAAACATAAGTCATTTCAATAGAACTAAATTCAATATTATAACAGCTGCACACATATGTACTCTGTATTTGACAAATGTACGAATTATCGCTTAGTTTTGGCAGCACGCTTTAAATGGGTACACAGTTATCAAAGAGATCGCCTACAGCTAACTGTGTAAATATTCATATTTTTGATGTTAATACAGAGACATTTTTTCTCCGATCCAATATAAATTGACACAAATTTTCCTGGTAACCTAATATAATGTAAATAAGTTTATAACACAGGTGGTATCCACAAAAACGAGTTATTCTCATCAAGGTCAACATTACGATGAATGAATAAACTTTTCTCTACCTTCAATGTTCGTCGTTAACGATTAAGCTTTTGGTGAGATTTCGGTGTCGGAGCAAGGATTAAAAGGGCATAAAATTAAAAGGCAAGTTGTGGTAATAGAAAATGACTGTAAAGAAGGTAGAAGTAGTAATAAGTATAAGCGCAACTAGGTCGCAAGAGTTAAAACATACGTACTTATACTATAAAGACATAAGCATGTACGGTCGTCTTCGGTATGTGACTCATCCTCTTACTTTTCCATTCGTTTTTTCTTCCTCGCAAATGAACCTAAATAACGTTGATACCTTCTTTGTTTTATATATTTGCAATTATTTTATATTTATTATACTTTGACGGTAATGAAAATCTGTTGTACATTTCACATTTACATATAATCTAACTCTAACATTAACGTAATCTATTAGTAAATACAGGCTTAGTTTGTAACAATTACGAGCTGGTAATATAACTTCATTATTTTTGATCTTACGAAAAAAATGCTTAAGACAATGTTACATTATTTTAAGGGCTGTATCTAATAGGATTCATTGTTTCTTAAAATAAATTTTTTTTACAGGATTTCAATGTCATTAGTATGTTTTTAAATTTTACTAATTTTTTTTTTTAAAATCCCTTTGTAACACTAAATTGTAAAATGTTAGGATACAATGTAAAAAGCTTATTTGTTTAAAAGGAAACCCAATTTTTTTTGTCTTTATTTTCATTTTTCTACCGGAATCTAACGAAACTTTATTACTGTTTCATTTTTATTCTGATAGTAATCGTATTATTAAAAAGGTAGAATAAAAGCATATTTAAGAAAAACATGTTTGCAAATCAAATAGTGTAGGTTAAGCAAAGTGTCCGTGTTTGAAATTGGAAAATCAATGTTCTATTTTGCATAAGTAAACGTATAAAGGAATTCGACCAGTTCGATGTTAGAGTAGTTTGCTTAACCTCTACACTATACAATCAATTTTTACTCACTTTTATCCTCTGGTTTCTATTTTAATTGCCTAATTACCTAATTATCATATTTAACAGCACTATAATCATCTGTACGGTTGAATAATCGGTAGCTTTGAAATATGTACACATATAAAAGATCAACAAAAATATTATCTTTAATTTATTCAATCAATTAGAGTCTTTAGGTAGGTAATAACAAAAATTTAAAAGTAACATGATGCAATTGTAGAGAGGAAAGAAACTAGGCTTCGTGTCATATAGTGATTAATCATTCACCAGTCTAATGTTGAGAACTGACTGTCACTGTCACTGTGTTGTCAGCTTCGCAACAACTTGGTTACATTAATGTATTTTCTTAGAATTTCATAGAATTTTTAAAGAAAATTATTTACCTGTCCCATTTACTACGATCGGTCAATCAGACCAATCAAAAAATATATGAAGACATTTATCCTTTTGAATTTATACACTCAATACAAAAAATAAGATTATTTAAATGTGCTCTCTAAAGGACAAACTGAAAGCAGAATGAATCTTTTTATTACATTGTCTGAAAGTGTCCATTATTAAAAAAGTGTAAACTGACTGTAAAGTAAGGTGGGGTGTTACAGTACAAATTTATAATTGTAAGAAGAAGATGATATGTAATCATAGTACAAAAATTCAAAAGTGTTTTCCCATTGCATATTAAGTTGTAAGTACTCATTTGAAGAAAAGAAAAGTAAGCCAACCATATTTCGATGTAAATTATTGAATATTTGAGCTGTTTATTTCGAAAGAATCCTAAATTCATTTTATTATATTTTTTTTGTTGATCGTAATATCATCTACAACTGAAAGTCAAATGTCATTAAAAAGATTTCGCGGAAAAAAAATAGTCTTGGGTCGTTATAAAAATAAACGGCTCATTTATTCGAAAAATGTCATAATATTCTAAAAATATGACATCAATGAAAGAAATTAATCGCATATAGGGGTAGTATTCGGATTTCGAAAAACAATAAATTTTGGAAACTGAATATAATATTGATAAAATAATGACATTTGACACATTCGATGAGCTAGAATTTTCTGACACGATGATGGCGAGGAGAATAATTTAATGGAAATAACAGAAAGCAATAGATTTTTGTCATTAATTTTTTACTACTTATATTTGCAACTGGTAATTGTGAACGCATTAATTTATTACTACAGTATTGTATTATATTTTATTATCTACGTTTTATTTATATAATGTATTATATATAATATTATTAATATAATACATATTACATTACATCTACCTATCTATTATCTACGATAATTATCGAAAATATAACTTTTTTTCTAAAAATCAATCATTTTGATACAATCCTAGTAGAAATAGGTATATATAAAGTTTTGCAAGGTTTAATGTCGTTTGACATAAATTTCCAATTTAATAAAAAGTTAACTATTATTTACGTTTAACAGTCAAAAATATCCTTTCTGTCCGAAAAAACGGTATATATTTTTAAAAACATTTAGGATTACAAGATAAGTAAATAATGAAGTAATCAAGTAGCCTTACTTTGTATTTAGTAATTATTATAAAGCAACGGATGATAATATGCAGACATTTGTTTTTTATAAGAAAAATATTGTATTTATTTTAAATAATGTAATATCCGCTATTTTTAAAAAATGTGAGGGATCTTGTTAACCCTTAGCACTCCGTTGGCTCCGCTACGGAGCCATCCGTCATTTGTTTCGTAACTCCGTAGGCTCCGCTGCGGCGCCCAATGTTTTTAGCATGACTAGGAAAAAAAAAGAAAAAAAACATTTTTAATCTATTTTTCATTCACAAAAAGAAGGTGCACATGTGTATAAAAGAAATAAAATTAAAAATATTCACCAGCACGTGTAATTCTTCTAACTTAAAATAAAACTCCTTCTTCATACTCGTTTCGCTGCGAAAATGTGCTTGAGTTGCTGGTAGGCAGTGGTACAAAAACGTGCGGAGCGCTAAGGGTTAAAAGTAGTATTAGATTTTAAAAAAGGAATATTAAATCGAGGCACTTAACTAATATGGAATTTTCAAGTTTATTGCAAAAGTTGTTATAATTGAAGAAAGGCCAGAAGTTAAAACACACTGGCTATTAAAAAGATTAAAGCTGATTTTAAAGCAATTTATTTAACACGATTATTTAGAAAATTTGGCTAAAATTACAAATGTCCCTTTGAATCGTCGATTATCGATTAGTTTGTTTTCGAGCTATCTGCGATCAGAAATTTACATAAATATCTCTGGTCGATCAGCAAAGTCGTTAAGGGGTTATACGCAGTTAGGATTTTTAAAAAATCGATTTTTTTTTTTGCATTTTCGGAATGTACATATATTTAAGTATATTCTCTGAAAATTTAAAGTTGATCCAATAAATATTTTCGGAGATATACCTTAATTTGTAAGGCCGTGTCAGAGTGTTAGAAAGCAGATAGAGTAAGAATCAGAGTAGCAGTTGCACGCAATGCGCGCGATACTTGAGGTTCCTTTTTCTATTGTGTTTTCTCGTAGAAGGCGAGTATTATAGGTTTACTAAGTACTTCAAGGTCACATTCAGTACTTTCAGGGAAAGGTAAACTCACGGCTAAGCTAATTGATAAGCTGACAGTTTACTATGGTTTGGCAATAAGAAGAAATTGTGATTCTGTTAATAATATGTATAATACAATTTAGGGAACGTATTATCACTATTTTTCGACTGATGAAAAACCTCAACACGAAATGTGCACACGTGGAAAAGGTTCATGGTGTAGTTGGCAGCAAGCGCTGGCAACAAACACATTATCTTCTCACACCCATGATTATCAAACTTTATCAGCTGATGTTGCTGAAGCAATATTTCCCATTTATGAAGACCTTAGCAACGAAAAATTATTGGAAAGGTGTGTTGGTGGATATACACAAAACAATAATGAAAGTTATAATCAATTAATATGGAAAATAACTCCAAAAATTGTTCCATGTGGCTCTAAAGTAGTAGAAATAGCGGCTTACATAGCAGCTGGAATATTTATAGAAGGTCAAAAATCATTATTGTACCGTATGAGTGCATTAGGACTTTGATTAGGTAATGCAGCTCATGCTTATGTCGACAAAGAGGACGCAGAGCGTGTGATGATCTCAGACGCGAGAGCGCTTGGGAACACGCGAGAAGGAGAAATAGCTCGACGACAACACCAGCTGAACTTATTAGAAGCTATCAATACTGCAGAAGGTCCCTCTTATTACCCTGGAATAGATGATACCATTTAAGTTGAAGAAAAAAAATTTTAACTATGTGTAAACTACTTCTGAAACTTTAAACGCGTTTTTCTCAAAACTGTATTTTTAAAGTCGGTGATCTCTATTTTTCAGAAATGGCTTAACCGATCGGTTTAGAATTCTTACACAATCTTCTTAGATATATTCCTCAGGTATTAAGTATGAGGAAAAAATTTTAAAAAATTTATTACTATTTTTTTTTAACAATTTAGAGCGAAAATTTCAGTCAAAAAAACACACTTTTTTTCAAATAGACGCCATTTTGTCAAAAATCAAAATTTTTCTTATTCTTAGGTTTTAGTACCTGCCCTAATCTATCCTTTAAAAGAATCCACCTTATTTTTTAATTTCAAATAATCCAAACCGCCAAAATGGAGATCACCGCAAAACGTCTTTTTTTAGAGGACGTTCAGGAAATCATCTACAGGAGCAGTACAGATTAATATTTTTACAGAAACGACGCGCCATTGTTGTATTCTCAAAAGTTCACTCTATTTGAATTACCAAAAATTTTTTTTGAGAAATAAAAACTGTTTCTAGAAAAAATTCATGAAAATACGTCTTTTTCGAGCCTCGCAACTGCGTATAACCCCTTAAAGCAGGAAGACTTGTTTCGACTTCGACTTTTTTCCGAGCATTGTTTAAACTTTTTAAAGCGTTTATAGTAAACAGGTGACTTACGGCTAGCGAGTGTTGTGATGGTTCGATCTTCTAATAATGCCATGAAATCTACCGAGAGTCGATTAAAATTATCGCCAACGGCGATAAATATATCCTAAAAAAAGACTGTGATAAGTTAAACATACACAAAACTGCAGATTCCTAAAATTCGAACATAAGTTCGATTTTGTGGATTACAAAATTACGAAGAAAATAGTAGCCAAACAAGTATTGACGATCGAAATAATAACTGGAAAGAAGTTAAAGCAAGTAAAAATCTTGAAGTAATCTCGCATTCAAACGATTCCGAGACGCAACCCTGGCTACAAAAAATATCACTGTCAAATTCGTTAACACTCCTGAAATATTTCGTAAAGAAAAACATGTTCTACAGTCAAAAAACGCAGTCATCACACGTACCAGCTGAAGACAGAAGAAAGCTACAAAACAGTCATCAGAGGCTTACATTCGAACTTAAGCCAATACTACCATCAAGAAGGATTTTAAGCTGGGACATGAGATAAGAGCAGTGAATTGTATGACGAAATTTCATATGAAACTAGTATTGTCGTTGTTCATGGGGGAACTCTATTTCGGAAGCAATGACAAGGATATTTTTAGTATACATAAAATGCTAAACACTGTAATAAGCGTAGAACTACAACGACATAAAAAAGATATGCAGCAGTGCATAAGATTTCAGCAATACGATATACAAAAAATTATTGCAATAAGAACACCTATGTGCGTAAGATGTGCACAAAATCACCTGTTAACTAACTGCTCCATTTTAAGAAAGATAGTCAATAAAATGCCTACAATTGCAAAGGAACAACTGTCGATTAGTTACAAAGGCTGTGAGATAAGAAAGTAGTTTCAAAATAACTCTTCCCAACTCTTTCAAGCAGAGTATATCCGCACCAAAATATATTACAAAAAAGAGGTAACTTAAGAGATGATACGTAGGTACTCTGTTTCAAACATAATGTGGGGAAAATATAAATTTTACTGACTTTAGAAGTTATGCAAAGACGACTTCCAATAGAATTAATAAACGAAAGGGAATCAAATGACGCTACAGAAATGAAGAAACTCTTCATATAATCAATTAAAAATACAGAATACTAACAAAAATTGTAGTAAAATAAAACGCAATACTAAAATAACAAACAATAACTAAGCTATAATAGCTCACAAACGTGCTAACCAAGAAATAAAAATAGAGCTATCCTGAAAATAGCATTTTGGAACGCTAAAAGATTGCAACAAAGGGTCATAGAGATAGAAACATTCTTATACAATAACAATATTGATATACTCCTCATTTAGAAACCCACACACACTTCATCTATAGAAGCTATATAAAAATCTAATCTTACAATATATACGACACAAGACATCAATCAGAGAAGGTACTGCACTTATATTAAACACGAAGGTACTGCATTTATATTAAAAAATGACATTAAAGACTATCTACATAGTTAAATTTGCCACGGACACATTCAAGCAACTACAGTTACAGTACAATCTAACACCAATAAATTTCAAATTTCGGCCATATATGCAACTTCAGGACAAAAAATTACCTCACAAAAATGGCAGGATTACTTACAGTCGATAGGTGACAAATCTATCTCAGCAGGAGTTTGGGCAGGAATAAGGGATCAGGACTTTTGTTATAAAAATCAATGATTTGTACTTTGAAATTAGAGAAATCAAAGCTGGCATACCGCAAAGAAGTGTCCTTTGACCCATAGTGATACACTTGACCCTTACACACTCTATAGAGCTGATATTCCAAGTAGTGATGAAACTAAAATACTAACGCTAGCTGATGAAGCTACCATTCTGACCCAGCAGTAGCGATGACCTTTTTACAAGAAAACGTAAGAAAAATAAAAGAATAGTTAAAAGAAAAAAGGATAAAAGTAAACACAATCAAATACATCCACTTCGCTTTCATACTGTATAAAAAAAGACTCTTGGGATATTAAACTAAATAACATAGTTATTATTCGACAAACTAGGCAAAAATCCAAGCTCAGCCTAGAAAATGAATTACCAGTTTATAAAACCATTATAAAACCAATAATAGACCTTTGGTATATCACTATAAGGAACGGCAGTAATGAATTATATAATTAAGCTAAAATAAATGCAATCGAAAATACTAAGATTGATAGTCGACGCATCATATAATTCATACGGAATAAAATATACAAAAGGACCGTGTACTAATGACAATGATGGAAGAAATAGAAATTTGTACAACAAAATATAAAGAAAAAAGAACCCCGCACTACACTTGCCACCAACTAGCCGCAGAAACGTTAACTACTCACATTAGAAAAAAACTAAAAATGATACATTCGGTAAACTTAAATACATAAAAATTGTAAAAGAAAACGATAACTCTAAAAAGTAGTACATAACCACCTACATGTTATTTAAAATTAATCAAAAAAAAGAAATTTACTTAATGTCTACGGATAATTTGTAAAGAATGAATATAATTAAAAAAAAAATAAACATAAAAT
>QUOG01000198.1:0-18330 GCA_010416905.1 Polistes dorsalis
TCCAATGGATGCACCCTTACCGTTTATAAGAGCAAACTAAATAAAAATCGTATCGTTTTATAATAGGACTCAATTTGGCGTCGATGTTACTGATCAAATGGAATGAAAATATACGGTGAAATCAAGTTCCGGAAGGTTACCAATTCAAGTGCTTTTCAATATTTTAGATTTAGCTGGAATAAATAGCTGGATATTGTACAAAAACACAACAGAATAAAATATCTCCATAGAAAGATTTTCTGTTTCGATTAGCAGAAGAACTTGCTTCAGAATTTCAGACTTCAAGGCAAAAACCACACGAAGCTGATATACCAACTACAAGTGGCACGGTTTCTGTACGCAAATAGTGTCAAATAGGATATTGCAATAACAATAAGACTACAAATATCTGCAATACATACAAAAAAAGTGTATGCGGAAAGTGTACACACAGCAAAATCTACCTATGTAGAAATTGTGACCGACAAACTGTAAACAATTAAATGTTTTATTATTTAACAAAGCCTGTAAATCCATTTATCTATTACAATTGATATTGCTCAACTTTTTTGTCATTTTTTAAGACTGAATAAAGATTGGAAGTCACAATAAGCATTTTTTCTTATACACCAGTCATTTTGACTGGTTTTGGTAGAAATAGGTACATTTAAATAGCTGGTAAATCTAGTGTTAACTTGTCTGCATATAGCACAATCCTCGTTAGTAAAATATTCGACAGGATTTTATAACACGTAGGTAGAAGTGAAATGCCCTGGTAGTTAATGCAATTCATTTTATTCTCTTTTTTAAAATCAGGATTATAATTAAATCTCTCTATTGTTCCAGCAATGCTTCTTTATTCCATATTAATTTAATTAGTTTATGAATTTCCTCTATTAATCTAATCCCCCCTCAATTAATTAGTTCAGCTGGAATCAAGTCGATACGCGGTGCTTTATAATTCTTTAATTTCTTAATCACGCTTTTTTACTTCCGAAATTGTCGGTTCGTTAATCATAGGTTCTGCAGCGTGGAATTCAAAACTCTCTATTTCGTGGTCGTTTTCAAATTCAACATTTAGTAGCCAGTCAAAATAGTTTTTCCACGTATTTAGTATTCCCGTTGCATCTGTAATTAGATTATCGTTCCTCTATCTTTTACCATTTCCGTCCTAGCTTGGAATTCATTCCTAAAGTTATTTATCCCTAAGTATATACCGCGGACGTTACTGCTTTAGCAATTTTCATCTATCTCTTCTATTTTCTGTTAAAGGTATTGCCGCATCTTATTTTTAAACATAATATGCGCCGGCTTGCCTAATATTTAGAAACTGGTCCCAGGTTTTATCCATGTTTTGGGTCAGTCATGTGATACGCGCTTCATTTCGGACTTTAACAGCTTTCTCCTAATATTCGTCAAACCACGTTTTGTTTTTGTGCCTTTTACAGAAACCAACGGTGGCTACCGCCACCGCAAAAAAATTGGCATAGAACCTCAACAGATGAAAAAATGAACAAGTGCATTTAGTTGTTCACTAATTGCTAATTTAGAGTATCCATAATTGCTCACTTTATTGATTATTTAATTAGTTATTAATAATTGAAAATACAATTACTTTTTACATATTTCTAAGCAAAGCAATGAAGTTTGCAACATCAACAAAAATAAATAAGTGCGGTAAATTGTTAACTAATTCCTCAATCAAAATCAATAATTGCTAATTTTATTATTTAATTATTTAATTAGTTATTAATAATTGATGATAAAAACACGTTTTTTCTCATTTCTAAGAAAAGCAATGAAGTTTTCTATTGATTTTTGTTTTCAATCAATTGCTCGCTTTTTGTTTTCAATCAATTGCTCACTTTTTGTTTGTCCAGATCCTCAACTTTATTTTGTTAAGTATTTTTTATTTATCGTTAATTAGTTAAAAATAATTATTACACTTTGAATAAAAAATTATGAAATGGTAACGTCATGAGTGGGAGATACGTTATACGGATGTGCATCAACAAATTCAAGGCACAATCGCACTTTAAAAAAAATAAAAGTAAAGTTGGTATACCTGCAGGGGATATATTTAAAGTTGATTTCCAAAGTAACAACCTATAGGGTAATAAAAAGAATAAGGTTAATCTTTCATAATGTATAAACAATGGGTAAATGTTTTGTATATTATAAATTTTATTCGTTAATAAGAACGTTTATTGCATGCCTTAAGCGTAATACGCGAAGGCTATGTATGCTTTATTAGGACCTAAAAATCAAATTTTACTTATTTTTTTGTTTTTCAGTTCTTGTCTCAACAACCGAAAGAAAGTCATTAAACTTTGTTTTAATTAAGGTAAATAGGGTAATTTATGTATTATATTTTAACGTTAATATTATTATTTACTTATATATATATATATATGTTTGGAATCCTTAATTTGTTGAGAGTAAGAACCACAATTAGATTCGTCTAAAAATAAGAGTAATTTATTTAAACATAATACATTAAATTAATAATTTTACAATATTTACACGTGGTCAACTGACCTAAAAATAAGAGAATCAACAATTAAAAGTTAATGCTCCCATTTCTCTATTAATCGATGCCAATTTTAATACGTTTTTAATTAAATTTAATTTACAAGATTTTCCTACTAAACTTCTAAAACACTCTTGCCAGATTTAAAGACTGTCACTCCTGCTAGATTTAAACATCAACTGTCTCTCCCTTCCTATCTCTCTAATGTTTTTGTTTCTCCGAAGTATAGCGCCACAACCAAACAGCTAATCACTCAATACACAGACACATGTATACAAAGCATACATATATATATATATATAGGAACATGATGGAAAATTAGTAAAGTAGTGTAAGGTCTATACATATGTTAAGTATATATTAAATTAATTTTATCAAGTGATAAATTTATAGCATACGACTACAGTCTTCAGTCAATACTCACAATTTTTTATCCCAATAAACGACATGCTACAAGAGACTGAAGGTTTCAAAAGATTTATTTATAAAATAATATTTTTCTACGTAGGCATTTAATAATTAGTTTTTTAATTACAGAGGATATATCCATTCGAATTTTTTCTTTATAATAAGCTTTCTTATGGGTTGTCAATTTACTCAGACAATGATAATATATTTTCTAATGTCTGTGACGACGGAAAATAAAAAAAATCATAGTTGTTTTAAATAACTCAGTTTTTCTCAATACAAACCTTCCTATTATGTTGTTACGTTTAACCCTGTGAAAAAGAGTCAAGTCATCATTGCTGTAATGCTCGAAAGTTTCAAAATTTAGAAATTTTAAAATTGAAAAATTTTTATTGAATCTTATGTTTTTGTGATACTTACGATTAAACGACAATAAATGTATTAAAAATTCTTTTTGTTGTTAAGACAAGAACTAAAAAAGAAAATATTTTATTTTTTGTAAGCAATAATATAGTATAGTCTTTTTTTACAATTACATAACACCTAAGCACAAAAAGTTGATGGTTGTGCTATTTAAAATAAACTGTTAGCCCTGACTGATTAACATCTTTTTGTTCGCTTTAATTTTTATGTGTATATCTTCTTCAAAAAGATTTTGCAACTGTCGCGATATAATAATAATATAATATAATAAAAGTTAACGCGAAGTGTTATTAAACAATTACCGTATATAAAAGCAGTACATTACTATCTAACTGTTTTAAAATTATCAGCTGCACATAAAGAAAGTTCATATGTTTTACGTAAAGATTCCTTAATGATTAAATTATAATTTTTCTTAAAAATATATTGTAAATACTTAAACTTTAACATTTTACTTAAATATGAATGACTATGAAGACGATTATTTAATTCAAAAGGTGAGCAAGAAAGCTATTCGAGTGAGCCACTATAGTGGCTCATGGACCTAGAAAAAATAATCGCAAAAGCCACTTTAGTAGCGCAAAAAAAGTTGGCACACTACCACCGGAATTAAGAAAAATGAAGATATATATTTAATTGGTAGCTATTTGCTAATTCGAAATCCATATGTTTTAGAATTTTTTATTAATCATTTAATTAGTTATTGATAATTAAATATTTGAAAATTTTTTTCTCAGTAAAGCAACGTAGTTGACCACAACAGAAAAAAATGAATAAGTGCGCTAAATTGCTAACAAAATGTTTATTTAAAATACATAACTTTTAACTTTATTTATTATTTATTTAATTAGTTATTAATTAAAAATCAAAAAACGTCATGAAGAGGTTATATGTTATGCGCATGCGCAACCACAAATTCAAGGTGCAAGCACACTTTGAAAAAAATATCAGTAAAATTGTTAAACCTGCAAGGGATACATTAAAAGTTAATTTACAATGGAACAACCACGAAGATTATACAAGGAACACGAACCCCATGTATAAAAATGGGATATAATGCCCGTGTTCTATTTCGTTTTTATATCAGAACATACCCATCATATAGGTTGAAAGAAGTGTTCCTTTTTTTTTTATAAACATACTTATATGACTTCAAGAATATAGTTTTTAATTCTGTCTTAAAAAATAACTAAGAAAAGCTGTCATACCTTAACTAATAATAGATTGCTTTTTATAATAGTTTGAAAAAATGTTATAAGGTTAAATAAACACGTCGTATATCATTGATAACTGATTGGTATAAATTTTGTTCTAAGCAATAATAGTCGCTAAATAAATTGTAAGCAAATTCAATTCAAATATCATTTTGTTACTTTTCTTATGATACAGTTCTGTTATTTTGCGCTTCCTAAAAGCCACTCTAGTGGCAAGCCGGCTAAGCACCATATCGCGGTAATGGTAATGCTCTAACTTTATTTTATCGACAGATGACGGTGACGGCAGTTTTCTACTTTTAAAATATCGACAATCGGTAATAATAGTAGGTTCCTATGTTTTTTTAATATCGACCGTTGTTAATGGCATTTTCTACTTTGATAATGTTGACCGTCGGTAACTTCAATATGTAGTATTGCTGACGTGGAGTAAAATAGATTAGAAATCTACTATTACCGACGTAATGTAATGTAGAATATATTTTTAAGAAAAATTATAATTTAATCATTAAGGAATCTTTACGTAAGACAAACAAACTTCCTTTATATACGGCTGAAAATATATATACAAACAGTGTATCTGTCAGCTCCGACGCACGACTGTTGTTTACTCCTTAAGAAAGATTGTCTTTTAACAGGTACAGAAAAAAAGACTTACAAGATTAAAAAAAGACCGATATCATATTGGAGCTATAAAACCTGTCTTTCTATAAATTTTCTTGAATTAAAAATTTTTTTTTGAAAATGAAGTAAACCTTTTTTTTCTGTGCAGTAGGTAAAAAGAGTAAATAGACGTATCCATTAAAATCCTTAAAGAATGTATATTTTTGTTTATTCTCTCTACATATTTTATAGCTATTCGGCAAAATATTATACATAAATCATTTTACGTAAATATATCTTACATATCATACATAAATACGTTCTAAGGTTGGGAGGAGGGGGGTGTGAGAGAGAGAGAGACGTGATTTACGAATCGTGAAAACACGAAATCAATGGTTGTACCGTACCTCGTCGTCCCCAGTGTTCTACCAGAAAAAAAATCCAAATTAAGTTAGGATTTAAAAAATAGTAATAATCTCAATCCGTCATCTTTTTCGAAATCATTATTAAAATCGTCGCCAAGTATGAGTGGAAGTACATGATATTGTTTTCTCAATAGTTATGATCATCCTTTTGTATGAGCTAACAATGTCTCGTGAATGAAATCTATTACATCAGCAACATTTTGATTGACAAATATATAAATTGTAACGATAACAATGAGTTTACCGTTGGGCAAAGTACATTTTGCGGCACATATGTTTCCCAAATTAGAATGTGTTTGGCTAAAGTGCTGGGCATTTCTTTTTAAGTAAGTATCATTATTGCCAGTAAGGTCATGGTGTGAATCGTTAACATTTTGATAAATGCTCACCCCGCCCCCACGATTTATGACTGGTCGTATATACTATGATATACATATGAAATTTTCAATTTCGACCGATTCCTCGTTGCGAAGCTATGTTTTTGATAACATTAACTCTTTGCGGTCCTATGTCGAGTGTGACTCGACATCGCTTTTCGTTCTAGCGCGTCCTATGCCGAGTGTGGCTCGACATCTTCAAATGTTTTCCAAAGTAAACGCTACCAAGCGGATAAGCGACTAGTGAAATCTGTGCGGACCAACTGGAACGAAATGGTCAAGAGCGCTCGGTCCGCAAAGGATTAAAATAAAGCTGATATACTATGTATGTAAGATTTACGTATAGAGATAATATATATTTATAATGGTAATAGTAAGGCAGTATTTATATAATAAATACTTAACAAGGTATAATGTTTTTAAGAGATAGAATAGTAAGTATCTATAATCTAATGATCTAATGCTAACAATAAGTATAACTCTCTACGTCCGAAAACAACTACAAGGAACACTCGAATCCGACTCGTCGTCGCCTATCGTAATCCTTCGCCGTTCCCCGTTGTCACCCGTACTCTCCGTTACACTTACCACCCGCACAGCAACCCAGAACGCAGAACGCAGGAAAAAGAAGAGAGTACCAGCCCTTTCCGTCGCCTACTTATACCCTACCTCCCCTCCATCGTCTTCCGTTGTTTCTCGTCATTCCTTCTGGAAATTTCCGATCATTTCAAACCACGCGCAAAGGTTTTTTTCCGTTATTTCACATTATCGAGAACATTCGAGAAGCTTTTATGTAGCTATACAAAGGCGACAAAGTCCAGACGGATGTAACCCTAAACTTAAACAAATATCCTAAACTAACGCAACGGTCCCTTTCTTTATCCTCGACCGATGCATTCTTTCATTCCTTTCAATCATTCTCACACTCATACCATTCACACATTCATATCTACACTTATTAAACAATTCAAAACCCCACATGTATATATTATATTCATTATTTGTAGACGCTGTACAGTATACATTCTATATATATATATATAATATATAAGGTATATTATTGAGGAGTTTTAAGGTAAACCGCAAATTGTTTCTCTGCAAATACAAAGATTATTTTATTTTAAGTATTATTTAAATTTATATCTATGATACCTAATAATAAAACGATTACAATTAATATCCCACCTGCAAATACAAAGAAATGACATTTAAGGTTTATTAATATCGCTTCCTCAATTATATCCCTTACTATCTTTTTATTTAGTTTTTATCACAATAAAATACAACAATCCGCTATTCAAACACGCGTGAGTTCCCCCTATGCGTTATAGACAATTTATAGCCGCGCGAAGCGCAGCAAATTTGAATTAGTGCAATTTATTTCATTACATATATATAAGATTTTTTTTTTTTATTATTTATTAAGGTAGTAATTTGATTTATTTATTTAATAACGTTTAACAGTAATAGTACCTTGGGATAAAACCGGAAAAGTATCGAAAATAATGCTACATTACGGGTTTCGCGAAGGTCAGGGACTCGGAAAAAATTCCGATAACATTACTACCCTCATCCAACCGACATTCCCCACCCTCGCCTTATGACACTAATCATACTCATTACAGAAATAGTAAAATAATTGTCCCCGTTAATACTCGCTCAAGATGCGAGGCTCCATCGTTCACTCCCCCGAAAAGAAACGACGCCTACTATCCCCTCTTCTAGAAAAATCCACTAATGAGAAGAAGACAACTATCGAAGGGCCTGACGCGTGTGAATCCTTTGAGATTCTCCACTCCTCCCCGGAGCCATCCCTTCCATCATCGCCATCTTCTTCTAGGTCACCATCCCCTTCCTCCTCTAGCTACACCGACACAGATGAATCTGACCCATGTGCTGTACCCCGCCCTGCAGCTCTGAGTTTACTTTTTAAATTAATTGATTCTCGTAAACAACACATGCATCATTCATATTTATTACCACTTCTGACCTCACAGATTTACAAGAAACATCATTTGGATCTTACCGATCAAGAAAAGCATAGAATTTTTAAGTCATTAAAAGGAAAATTTCATTTTAATGATAGATTGGGAGAAGAAAGATTAACACAGTGGAATTACATTTCTCAAATTCAACATAGCTATCTAAAACAGACATTGCCTAAAAACGATTATAATTTCTTATATTATGATACGAATCCGATGCTTAAGAACGTTAAATATTACTTTAATCCTAAACTATCTTATCATAATAAATTTATAAAAGAAAATCAAAAATACGGGGATATAGATATTGCATATATGCAAGACAAAATGTCTCCAAGAGAATCTCTGTATAATCCAGAAATTGATGATAATCTTAACAAACAAGTTGTAATAAAGAAGTATTTTAATAAAAATAATCTCATGTCTAGAAATAGACAAACAATAGAAGAAAATGAAAGCTTCATACGACAAATTAAACAAATACAACCAATTGAACAGATACAACCAGTTGAACAACTACCTGAATTCACATATTATCTTGATGATCCCGATATAAAAGATAAACATCAAATTACTATTAAACCTGATGATCCTAGGTATTTTAAAGCTACCATTTTTAATGTCGATATTAAAAGTAATGATGAATATCAAGAGATGACATTTGATCCAATAATCAGTACAGAAAATTCATTAATCGAACCAACTACTGTAAAACAATTAACGGATTCAGATATCAAGAAACACAATGAAATAAAAAAATATTAGTATAGTAAAAACGTTAATGAAAGAGGAACCATCAGAAGAAAATCGACCTTTTGTTGTTACAATTGCTCAAGATTTAAATAATGATATATATTTTATTGCTGTTATTGCTGGTTGCAGTGCAGCGGCAATGTTCATTTGTGTATTAATTAGTTTAACGTGGTGCAGGTTGCAACGTGGAGTAAAAGCAGCTGCTGATATAGAATATCCAGCTTATGGCGTAACAGGTCCAAATAAGGACATATCACCTTCCGAAGACCAGAGACTTGCTCAATCTGCGCAAGTGTATAATTTCCAACATCAGAAACAACAGATTATCGCTATGGAAAAAGATCCAGGGCCTGTATTCGAAGCAGAAAGTGATGAAGAAAATTAAGAAAGTGACTACACTATCTATGAATGTCTTGGCTTAGCTGCAACTAGTGAATTGAAGGTAAAAAATCCTTTATTTAACGATACGCTAACTCCAGCTACACAAGCGCATACTAATAAAGAAGAGGACCATACGTAGTTTCAGTAAATTGCAGCCAAATTTACTTTTAGAATCTTCTGTGGTGCTTAGCTCATTGTTAATGTACCATATCAAACATAACTATCTGTATTAAAGATGAACGTGACCGCGCAAGCTCTGTTTCCTTCAAAGAAATGTCGTGCTTGCATATGGAACCGCGAACAAAGATGCAATGATAAAAAACTGTGGGTAAAACACCTACAGCTGTGATGATAAACCGTATATCATCGATATCAAAGGTATATCATTTAGAGAATGTTAAACTATATGACTATTATTTTCTCTAAACAATAATTATAAAACGTGTTTTCTGAATATACCCAAAAGAATATATCCTAGAGATCGTTCAACAAACTAAAATATGGAAAAGAAATGTCAATAGTGAGACTATCTCAATGGAAATACTGTCCATAATCTATCTTATAAAAAAAATAACAATTTACCAAATGTATAACTGCCAACTAGAATTAAAATTCAAATAAGAGGCAAATAGACAGAACAAAAGTGTTTGCCACTAATTGAAAAACAGGGGAAAATTGAAGTAACTTTAGAATAAGATCATTTGACTTGCTTACATGATGATCAAAATATTAAAAAAATGGTAAAATGTTCATATAACGAGGGTACTGTAATTTCTAATTTTTAAAAACCCATAAGATACAGAAACCATTTCTTGTAAGAATCGTATTAGCTGTGATAATTTTCAACATTTCTAATTGAATCTATTGCCGAGGTTGTTTAAAATACCTAACAAAGACTTACTGCAATGTTAATTTTTACATAAATATGCTTACAGGATTTTGATTTTTTTATAAACCCAGCTACTAATAAATATATTTTTTAAAATAATCATTAGTCATATATATAAATCATGTATTTTGAAATATATTAAGATATATTTCAAATACATTTAAAATATAAAATAATTTTATCATTATCGACATCAAGTAATGGTAAATTACATATCTGTTTAATATGTAAATGTGTAATATAATCTTAGTGGAAAAATACTTTCCTATATACATTCTACATATTTAAAATAAATATATATTTTATCTATTTTTACGAATACATTTATTTCTACACGGAAAACTATTGAAAATAGTAATATTATTTTTAAGAATATTTACGGATTTTCGTTTTCGTTGATCGCGTAGTCACAGCCAAGAAAAAAAGTTATGTCTTAAATATCACCTAAATGTTACGTAGAAATAATATTCAGAATTAAAATTTCTTATCTTCATAATAACGTGCTGGATTCTTTTTAACAGAAAATACGCTTGTTAGCGCCTACTTCTTTTAATCTTAACTATGGTACGTAATATAAACGGAGTCAACATTCTTCATCGAAGTATATGCCACAATTCGTTCATCATTTCATTTCGAAACGAAAAAAGATATTCAGCTGCAGTCTAATCGCGAGAAAGGCCAAATATTTCCTCCAATTTGGATATATGCACCTCGTATGAAAGGTTACTGGGTTGGAAGGTGCTATCTTTAACTCCACAGTCTAAAGAATCGAAGGATTCTTCTTGACTTACTTCCTACTCCCTTCTCTGAACCTACGGAATTTAGAAAATCATGAGAAAAAAGAAATCGATTTGATGACATTTGTCAAAAGAGCAAAAAAGTAAATGAATGGTAAAAACGAAGTGAATAGAAGAGAAGACATAACGGTGCCTTGAATTTTAGGATTTATCGACAGCAAAGAAAAAGAGAATTAATACTGTTACTGCATGTTATTAGTTAAAAATGTTAATAAAAATTATATTCGATGTAGATATTTCTTCTTGAGGAAGCTGAGAAGAAAGAAGCAAAGTTAAAAAGAGTAAAAGGAACATTGTGCAAGTATTATATTTGATTCATTTTTTGAAATGTATAACGTATTATGGTATATTTTGTAAATGTATAACTAAGTCCATTAATTTAGACCAACAGGCTGTAAATAAATAATAATATATATTTTTAGGACCTCTCAAAAAAAGAAAATATGAGAGAAAATTAGGCATTAGAAATTTGAAATTTATAAGAAAAGCTAAAAAATATAAATTTTAATTTATTTATTTTAAATGACTCAATTTTGTAGAAATGTCGATTTCAAAACTCACAGTTGGTAGAGAATCATCCCAGTGCCGTATGCGAGGTTTCCCAAACGCTCCTGTCTTAATAATAGATCTTGTTTTAAGTAATCTTCAATACTGTAAGTGTTGATACTTAAACATTATAAAATGATGAACGATTATTTACGTTTAAACCGGCATTATGAATAATTGAATATTAGGAATTCGAATTTCTTTACATAATCTTATAAACAGAAATTTATATATATATATATATATATAGAGAGAGAGAGAGAGAGGGAGAGAGAGAGAGAAACAGATATATATAAAAATTAAAATAGTTAATATTAAACAATCTATACCACTGTTTATAAAAAGACAATTTCAAAACGATTATACATAACATCAAACATATTTAATCCTATTTCATAATTACTTATTTAATTATTGATGTGTGGTTTTTGGTACGAATGCGTCTATACCATTTTCGTTTCGCAACATTTGTTAATGCTAGAAAAAATATATAACACCAATATATATATACATATATGTTATTGAATAAATTAATTCTTATCTTGCCTAGTAGTGTTGAGGTACCGGTGCCTTGTTAAGTACTACGTTATTTATTTATCTCAAAATGATGCCGTTGCGATGTGATATCGATCGTGTTTGCGTCGTTGATGTGTTGAACGATGTTCCGACAATGCACCGTTTGATAACTTCGTTGCTTGTAGATTCATGATTTGCTGCTACGATGCTTGCGTAATCTTTATTATTGTTCTGCTACGTCGTCCGAAGCTGATGCTACTTCGAAAAGACATTCTTCGCGATATTGACTGAGTTGAGTTGATTGATGCGTATTGAATGCTCTCTCATGCTGTTGTTTCACCACTACATTTGGCAGTGGAAAAACTATAAAACGGGAAAAACTTACATTAGTTTAGGATGAAGAGCTTTGTTTTCTCTTACAAGGAGATCTTACAGTCGTGTACCAACGGATTTTTACGAGCTTTGGTATGTCAGTAGTACATCTTTAAAGTATACTCCTGGTAAAATATCTTCATTAAAACTGTCTAGCCAATTTTGAATAGAAAAGCTTTTAAAATTTGCTTTTTTTTGTACGGATGCTTATATTCTTATAAATTCAACGTTACGCCAAGAGAGAGAGAGTGGCGCAATAGCGTAGGTAGTAGCGTTCTCGCCTGTCGCACCGATGGATTTATTGATCGATTCTCCTTCGAAAATTTTTTTTTATAAGTTTTTTCTATCTATAAATTTAAAAATTTTTGTTTACGTTTATTAATTTTTAATTATATAAATGAAAGAGAAAGAAAATTATCACCAGAAAATTGGAAATATAATGATACATTTTTTAAAATCTTGCGCAATTAATTAGAGATGATTATATTGTAGAATTACAGTTATCATTTTATTTTCTAACCAGTAAACATCATAAAAATATATACAACTTTAATAGTAATAAATAACAATTATATATATACTCTAATCATTAAAAATTTCATACAACAAATTTAATTAATTCAATAAGAATTTAAATTATTTCAATAAAAATATTCAATAAAAATTAATAAACGTAAAAAAAATTTTCTAATTTTATAGATTGAAAAAACTTCAATTTTCAGCTTTTAATAATCTACTACTCTGATTGTGTGAATGCATTAAATAAATATTAAATTCTAACTAAATTCATACTTTCATTGGACAAATTAGCTATGCAATGTAATAAATAATTATTTTATACGGATTTCATGCTTTATCGATAAAATGTATACGTAGTTTTTGGTCTATTTGACAATATATTTTAAAAACTCACCGTTGATATCGCACCGTGGTAAAAGTTAAGACTGAATGTCGGTTCTAAGATTATAATCGTACTTATACTTTTCTGATCTAACTTTGTGTAACGAGTCCCTCTGTCTTGGTGCAAGGGTTAAAGGGCGTATACACATATATTTAATCGTACATAAAATCACTTAAACGTAAATCTTCGTAATTGCATAAGCATAAGAAAACAATACGTAAAAACCGTAAGACATAAAACTCAATATGGCCACATAACACTTTCACATAATACGACCACTTCTTAATACCTCGGCATAATACCATAAGACTTCCTAAAACTCAATCATAAGACTTTCCAAAGCTCAAACGTAAGACTTTCCGAAGTGCAATCATAAGACTAACTCTTTTCTTTTCTTATGCATCGGTCCTAGCGCCGACGGAGAGGGAAAGGGGACGCAAGGCGGTCCTAGTCCCTTTCCGACCCATCATTGGTCATCAACCGTCTTTCTTCCAAATCTACGTAACACCTTAGAGTGGGAGTGCGTACAAAGCGTTCTCGGAATCTCCACAGTCTAGATCACCAGATGTTATTTGTTCAGAAATAAATATTATATCCTTTTCTTATAGTGTGATGAATTAGGGGTCAACTTCTGAAATTCAGCTAACATCTTGATTCTTTGATCTAAGGGTAAGTCGTCGACGCTAAATCGATTGGTGTTAATGTTTTTGCAATAGGATCCCAAATTTTTGAGAAAAAGGGTAAAAAAGGGAAAAAAAGAGAAAAATAACCTTATCTTCGAATCTAGGCATTTAATCGAAAAAAGTTTTAAACAAAAGTTGTAGAGAATTGAAAAATACATGAAAAATGTTCTAAGGTTTATCTTCGTATTTGCAAAAATAAGCGAGAAAGAGTGGTAAAAGTAATTGTAAGAGTGGGGAAGCAAGTCCCGCCTCTCAGTCGGCTTTTACACGCGAGCGGGCTAGTGTGCGTGCGAGCGTCCGTGAGTACTAAACACGACGAAGGATCTTCGACAATATTTCGACCTAATTATCGACCTAATTATATTAGGTCTCTCAGCCTTGAATGCGAGTGCGAGTGAGAGAAGAAACCGATATTTCTCTCTTTCTATTTGTTTAGGCGATAGCGAGTATTTCTCTTCCTGGCCATCGATTGTTGAGCGTTCTAAATACGAGTGCGCGAGTGAGAAAGAAAACCGATATTTCTCTCTTTCTATTTTGTCATTCGGTAGCAAGCATCTTTCGTTTTGGCCATCGAGCGTCGGCACTTTTAAATCGAATCTTGATGCTTATGGCATGCCGTTTCTTTATTTATTGTCAAAAATAATGAACCTTGAGTAAAAAAAGAAAATAATTCATTTTAACAGGAACTATTATTATTTAGTGGAGAGTAAAAATAATGAATTAATTTTGTGTCTCGCCATAAAATTAATTAGAATAATTAATTGATATAAATTCTTTGCCTCACAATAATTTATTTATATATCAAATTAAATACATATTTGAAAAAGAAGAATTTTATATCTGCACATAAAATTAATTCAAGATATATATGAAAGGATATTCTAAAAACGTGGAATTTATTTTTTGTCTATACATAATTTTAATTCATTTTTATTATGTTATAAGAAAACAGTAATGCATTCTGATTCATCTTCGAAGTCTTAAGAATTGTACGAAATAAATTGATCTATTATCAAGTGGTGCGTTAGCGTAAGTATTATCGTCTTCGCTTCTCGCACTGGTTATTAACGTTTGGTTCTTCGTGGGGGAATTATTTTTTTTATAAGGAGACGGTCAGTGAGTCTCACCTCAGTTTTTTTTCAAATTTTGTACATTTCTAGTACTCCATTAGAAAATTCATTCTTCTGAAAATTAACCGTAGATAGAAAACGCGGATTGAGAGTTTACATTGATACGTATTGTTTTGGCTGTAGTAGCGTAGTTGCTACAGTGGCTACGATGTGTGTGTGTTTTTCACGTCGACGATGCCTATATCTTATCTTGACAGCGCTAACATGTATATTTACCTTTCTTTCCTTCTTTTTCTCTTCGTTCTTTTTCTTTGCTTTCTTATTTCTTTTTTTCGTTATTGTGAAGTAAGCTTGATAAATTTTTTTTCTATTTTTTCAATAGTGTTTTATAATCATTCTATGAAAAATATAATTAAAAAAAAAATGCATTTGTATTATAGGAAGTGCGAATTTATTTTTGGCTTACGATATAAATTTTATTAAGAAAAATTTATTTAAGAAAAAAAATTAAAAAGAAAAATTTATTATAAATTTTATTAAGAAAGAATTATTTTTTTTCTTTCATTCAAGGTTCATTATTTTTGACAATAAATAAAGAAACGGCGTGCCATAAGCATCACGATTCGATTTAAAAACGCCGCGCTTATACGCTGATATATATAGATATACAAAACGCTCGACGCTCGATGGCCAAAACGAAAGATGCTTGCTACCGAATGAAAAAATAGAAAGAGAGGAATATCGGTTTCTTCTCTCACTCGCACTCGCATTAAAAGTCGAGAGACCCAAAGATTGTCGAAGATCCTTCGTTCGTGTATTAGTACACACGGACGCTCGCACGCACACTAGCTCGCTCGCGTGTAAAAACCGCCGGAGAGGCGGGACTATCTCTACTCTTATAATTACCTTTTACCATCTATTTTCCCATACTTCTCGCTTATTTTTGCAGATACGAAAACAACCTTTAAAACTATTTTTATGTATTTTTCAATTCTGTACAACTTTTGTTTAAAACTTTTTTCGATAAAATGCCTAGATTCTAAGATAAAGCCATTTTTCCCTTTTGAACCCTTTTTCTCATGAACGGCACATTTTATTGCAAAAAAATAAGCACCATTCGATTCTGCATCGAAAAAAAATCAGCACCTTACCAAAAATTCAAAGTTGGCTCTTATTGACTGGCCTATGTACACAAAATGCTCATATAAGTGGAGACAGCTGATATCTCCGTTACTTTTCGAGGAAAATCTTATAAAATTTTGGAATACATTCTCAAATATATGTGTAAAATAACCTACCAATATTAATAAATTAAATTTATTCCTTATTCGACAAAAATAACAAAAATAATAGAAGATGAAAAAAGAAAAAAGATCAAAAATTAATTATCAATATTTTTCATAGTTTCAATATATACGTATATGTGTACATTTATGTATATATTTATGCAAATATATATATATATATATATAAGTGTGTGGGTTGAAAAATATTAAATTTAACATATTCAACCCACCCCCTCGTATATATTCTCTCGTATTAAAATCGTACGCTATATATTTTTAATTAAAAGAAAATTACGTATTCTTTTTTTCTTTTTTTTCTTTTATGATTAATATGGATAGTTCTACATTTCTTTTTTTTCTGGATCTCTCTCAGTGCATCACGAATAATGAAATAAAACAATACGAAGAAATTTGTATCTTAACGCAAATGTAAGATCACTTGCGAGAGGGAATTGTGCGAGAGGGAAAGAAAAAAGTAACAAATAATAACAAAGGGTTTATTTAATTTTGCGTTTCGATAAAAATAAAGCGACGTGTTTCAAAGGTTATCAATTAAAATGATTTTATCCTTTTGCCGAGAAGCAAACAAGGCAAAACGTTAAATTTACCAAAGCATTGCGTACGTGCTTGGGGTTTTTCATTTGTGCACGCAACAATCATCACCGTCACTTATTACATATCGTAAAACATTAACTCGATTCGTTTTAACGATACATATCGTTTTTTTTATTTTTATTCTTTTCATAAAAAACGAGAAGGATAAAATAAATTAAAAAATCAAAAAAAAAAGTAAAAAAAAAAGAAAATCAAATAAATCCAAATAATTCCTCTGTTTCCATGTATTTTAAATATAAAATAACAATCAAGGTAACAATACCGTTCAACGTTAGTTTTAATCATACCTCATCGTAATCGATATCATAGTTGAACCTGGTAATACCATTGTTTCTTCCAAGAACAATTTTAAATAGGTGTAAAACGCATGCACTCAATTAAATAAAATTAATTGTAAATAAGATGCGATTAACGGTTATGGTTATTCGATAATTATCACAGCTAATGTTCTTAAAATGGTAAGAACGGTATTTAACAACTATCCGTATAAAACACGAGTATTCTTATGCGTATACACAAATTTAATTGTACATTTAAGCGGACCAAAGGTACAATTATATTTCTGTATACGTATGAGAATACAGGAGCACGCTAATAATGATAATAATTATTAATAATTAAAAAATAAATTGAAAAATAATTGATTATAAGGAAAGTAGTTGAAGATATTTTCTCTCTCTTTCCCCTCTTACGTATTTTCATTTAATTCCATTCCTGTTGTTTATAATACGTTTATTTTTAAACTAAATTAACTTTGATTGAAACGAACGGTTTTAAAATATGCAACGATCCAATATTCGTTGATTTTCTGCAACAAATGAAAAACCCCTTTTGCTATAATTCAACATTCTGATTTGTGCCTTTGTCATGATAAAATATCGATTATTTCTTTCTTAAATAAACGGATACTCTAGATTACTTTTCTTGAATATACAATTCCTAATTAAAAGATTATCGAATACATGAAAACACGAAAAAAAAAAAAACTGTGAAGAGTAAAAAGATACGATCAGTGTTGAAAACACGTAAACGTTTATTCACGTGACGATAAAATAATTTTAAAAAATTATCATAGATAAACATAGAACTTTCTAACGTAGAACAATCGATGAAGGTGTTTAATATTGCGACGTTAATATACTTGACAATATAATTATTAAAAGAGCTACAACGTAAATAATTCGATCTAACTGTATCCATTCGATAATAAAAAAAAAAAAGAAGAAAAAATAAATAAATTCGAATAAAACTCGGAATCTCTCACCTCCGAGTAAAAAGATGAACGAAGTTTGGGATTCATGCTGTCTCGGGGGTGAATTATTATATTCGTTCTTTCTTTCTTTTTTTCCTTTCTCTCTCTCTCTCTCTCTCTCTCTCTTTTCTTTTCTTTTATCTACCGTGTGTTTACAACGTCACTGGGGAAAACTCACTTAAACCTTACGTAGAAATATTTCACTATAAAGAACCGAAATAACGTTCAAGGTCAATATCAATTAGATCGAACGAGATTAAATTCTGATCGAAGCAGGGGATGATATGTTTCGTAACGTGAGAACAATTACGATTTTTCTTTATTT